>UFQX01000897.1:21381-80621 GCA_900497675.1 Arapaima gigas | reverse complement strand
ACCCCCCCCCCCCCCCCCCCAAGAGTGTCACTCCACACCTCAGGTTTCTGTGAGCTGCGGTGTTGCTGTCCATCCTTGGCTGCGCTTGTGGAACAGGAGGAGGTGGGGGTGGACAGACACAAAGCTCAAGGGAAAAAAATCTGTGGAAACATACATGTGGACTTTAATCTGCATTCAGTCTTACAAGTTTTGAAAAGTGAGGGGTGACTCTAAACATGATTTACTATGTCTAACATCGAAATACAATCCAATCTGCCAACACCATCTCCCATACAGCAGCAACTTTATTTTCTTTAACAGGCTCTTTGCTTTCAACAGCTTTTTTGTCACCTTCTTGACAACAAGAAATCACTGTCTTAAGCTAAAAGCCACTGTGTTCGCATCTTTTGTGTGTTTGTCTGCATGTGAACGTGTGTTTACGCCACATTTATTTTGCTAATTGTTGAGTCCCTCACACACCTTAAAATGGCAGCAGCTCAACTGAAAATGGTTGAAAATAACTGGTGTCAGATTTAAAAAAGAGAGTGAAAAACAGGGGCTTTAAACCAAGATTATACAGTTAAATAGAAACAATTATTTCCTTTGTTTTTTATGCAGTTTGTGCTCAGGACACTTCGTGGTCACGGTGTAGAAAGTGCATATTTGTAACGTCATCGTGATCAATATCAGTTTTTCGTAAAACTGAAAATTACTGCAAAGTACAAAGGAAAGCTTCAGGGTAACGTCCACAAGTTGAGGGGAAAGACACACAGAGAGCCTTTAGGTGCGATAAGGCGCGGATTCTCAGGTCAGGCAGCGAGGAAAGATGCTGTTTCAGGCGATAAGTGTGTCTAAGCTCAGCTGTGGTCTGCGGCATTTCGGCTCAAGGTGAAAGGGGCGATAATATCAGGTCTTGTCAATTAAATCAATCAAAAAAACGACGGCAGGAAAATATTAATGCTGTGCCTTTGTTACCTATATTTATATATAGATTTAAAAAAAAAACATTTTTATGCACACACAAGTCTAGCAGTTTGTTCCCGAGGACATCTTATCTCGTTCTGAGATGAAGGAATAGGACAGTCTTTCAAAATGATTTATCCTGATTTTTCTTCCCGGACCAGGAACCCGCGCCGCCACCTCCGCCCCCCGTAAACACCTCGGTGGCGCTGCGCTCAGCAATTATGCGGCGCGTGCGGGAGAGAAGCGGCGCTCAGACAATGAGGCCAATCAAGGATGATCTTCTACAACCTGTTCCCTTCCATTGTCTCCCTGCCTCCCCACTGTCATTTGCGCAAACAACGGCGCACCGGTGAAACGTTAATGCGACAGAATGACTGTATTCTTTTCTCGTGTTACACGCGGGCGGAGGACGGAGCTTTTTAACGGGGAATCGAGTAGCTTACGAACGAATAAAATGAGCAGATATAGACGTTTGATAATAATAATAATAATAATAATAATAATAATAATAATAATAATAATATGGACAGTCTGACCGAGCAAATCCCTGTGGCAAAAGTTAGTAACAAAAGTAGTAAATGTACCATGTTGTTTTTGTCATTATGAGAAATTAACTCTCTATTACTACGTCGCTACAGTGCCGCGTATGTTTCGCCTCTTATTTACAGTTCAAATAAAAAGCTGCGCCGTTTCCTTTGTTCGGGATCAGAAATCTGGCTTCTGGGTTTCGCCAATGTTCAGATCCGCCGCGCAGCCCCCCGACTGACCGCCCGTTTCATTTCTGTCGGTGCCGATACGTGTATTAATCATTCGAAGGCGAGTGACATTCTTCCAACAAAATCGAAATAAGTGATTATGCAAATGGAGAGTCAACAAATTTTGTTTTTTTGTCTATAATCACTTGGTTAAGGACTTTGCTAGTCCTGGGAAAATGCAAGAATCACCGTGAGCATAATGTCTGTCCTCTGCTCCGTGCCAAACAAAATATTATACATTCATTGTGACACTGCGAACTCTGAGCAGAAACACGGTGACACCAGGTAATTCATTTTAACAGAGGATTGAGAAAAGACAAAGATTTGAGTCAGTTTGTCATCACAACCATTCCTAAGCTGTACAAAGGTTCCCTCCACAAGCATCCTGACAAGACAAATCTCTTTCTCCTTCTCTCCCTCTCCCTCTCTCTGTCTGTCCCCCCCCCCCCCCCCCCCCCCCCCCCAAAAAAAAAAAAAACAAAAAAAAAACACATTTATCGCTTNTTGCCCCCCCCCCCCCCCCCATAATGAAGTTTCATGCCTGGAGTCTGGTTATTTGTTCACTAGACCATGAAGAAACTGAGGGGGAGAGAGAGGGAGAGAGAGACAGAAAAAAGCGAGAGGAGAGACAGCAATAAAGGATGTCAGGAGCACCAAAGAAGAGGGTTTGAGAGGAGTCAGGACTAGTTCCCAGAAGGGCGTCCGACAGGGGCGCAGATTCTGTGCCAGCCGTTACAGTGGAATCTACAGATAGTGTAAAGTAACATGCACACGCTTAGGGTTGGATATGCTTTTTTCTGCGTTTTGCATCAACATAACATTCGTGGCCACTGATTAAGCATCAGAAGACTCAGCCTCATTCACAACTCCATGTTCCGTCGTATATCTTTCCAGCAGCTGATGTGAATGCTTGGTGAGGCTGTGCAGCAGGGACTGTAACAGTCACTTTAGTTACTCCCCTCCACCTTCGTTCTAACATTTTTCAAAGTTCAAACCACCTGAAGTGTTATTTTACAGCCTGCGCCCATCCCTCATGTTGCATCTGCTCTGCCAAACGGGGATGTGAGCTGCCTGTGGCTCTGCTGCAGAGCTGCTGTGAAACCCGAGAAAAGCAGCTGTCACAAAAAGGACAAATCAGATGCGTTTACATCAGCCACAGACATGACGACGGGGAACACATCGCTTGTATTTATTTATGTCTACGGTTCAGACGCTATCAAAGTAGCAGCCAAGGGGCTGAAAGAAAACCCATGAAGGCTTTATATTTAAATATTATAAATGCTGTAAAATTTACTCCTCCTTTGCTGACTGACAGCCACGAACATGCAGGGTAGACATATGGTGTTGGGAAAAGCATGTTACACAACTGTGACAGTTTTAGGAAGTGGTGTCACAGTTGTCAGAAAGCCACAAAGAGTTCAACAACATCTGTTGCAGCCTAATAATATTATTGTTATAATAATATGCTGGATCAACATGGATTTGTCTTAGTTATAATTAGGCTGAATCGGTGTCGTGTTTCCCATGCATGGGAAGAACATGAAAGTTATAAGGTAGAATTTGTAATTGAGATGTGAATTTGTAACTGTAACTACAGCTATACTGAGGTCAGCTTAACAGCGTCTGCAATGTATGCGGCTGAGACCCTTTACTGTATCTTTTGGGTGTCACAGGGTTGTACACGTTAAGGTTGTCTACAGTCATACTGAACATATACCACTGGCAAACTGTACGAGCACAGAAATCTTCTCTTCTCCACTTACAGACCCAATAAATTCGGACAGCAGGCAGCCAAGCTACTTTAAGGCAAAAGAGCAAGAGAAATAAAGAAATGTCCTCTGAAGCAGACGGCGACGTCCGGCGGTGGGTTTTCCACCCGCTCACGCGGTGGCCCACCCTCTGGCAGTCCTGACTAGTGCAGGTTTTAAGAAGTGCCTGACCTGACGATGTGGAAGTGTGAGCAGCTGAGTGACAAACCCCTCATGAAGGACCCCCTGCAAGCCTACAGGAACACAGGGGAGGTCCAGGCAGAGCTGGTTTTGTCCTGGTCATCGTGTGCGAGGAAGTGAGGCAGCTGATTCCTGTGTGAAGCACACATCTCACCGCAGTTGCCTACCCTGCAGGACACGTATGAATTGCCTTGACTCCCGAGGAAAAAACAGAATTGCAACGCACTGGAAACCCTAAGTGTGGAGCCAATATTCACTGGGTAAACCCCCCCGCCCCTCCACACACACACTTTCAACATTCAGTTTGCTTTTTCCTAGCCTGTAATTCCCTGTGAAACACGTTAACTTTGTCACCTGCTTTACTGGCACAGTCAAAAGCACAAAAGCAGTAAAATATCCACAGTTTATAGTGTATATATCCACAATGAATTTCTGAATAGGATCAAAAACACAGCATTGCTTTCTTTTTTAATCTGGAGTTTAAAATATTAATGCAGTTAACATGGTTTGTGGTGCCTTATTTTATTGTGTAAATGTATTTGTTCAGTATTATTTTTCCCCCAATGCACACATAAATATAAATACAAATATCAACAATAGTAGGTCAGTGTGAGCAAATGAATATGAAGAGAAGATGGAGAAATAAGAGAGCAGAAAAATCATGGGGGGGGGGTTGCAGAAGGTAGCTTCTCATGAATGAATAGCAGCGAGGAGGAAAATGAAACAAAATGGCTGAGTTTGGCATTGTCTACTGTCAGAATATGTGAGTCTCTTCAGGGCTAAGTTGTGAAGATATGGTATTTGACAGTCTTTTGTAGTCAAGAGCTTGCAAATTTTAAATGTCTGGACAGCATTTCTGATGGCTCTGTTGGCTGTTCTGCAAAATAACAGCGTCAAAACAACATCAGCAAATGTCACGCAGAATTTTTGTGTGTCCAAAATGGCTGCCGAGTAAAAGTGAATGAGAAGGAAAAGATGGGGGGGGGGTTGTGAGGGAATTGGACGAGTTTGGGGACTCGTTCTGCTTTACCGTACACCGTGGTTCCTGCAAGCGTTAGGTCACAGCAGACCCTTCTTTCCTTCCGCCGCCCCACCCGAGGACTGTCGTTTCTCATTACGGCCACCACATCCCACATCGCAGACAGATCTGGCAAGGTCATTTATAAACTCAAATTTCTGGCAGAGAGGGACCGAGAGAGAGATGGAGATGGGGAAAAGGGAGGGGAAGCTCTTTTATGGACTTGGAATAAACATCTGTGATGGTGAGTCACCTGTTTACACTCGCCGAGATGCCAAACTTCAGTGTGTGGCAGAGAGGGAGGACTTGGATCAGCTGTGCAGCAGGGTGCTGAACGATGTCAGCAGGCTCTTTCGAAGCCGTGAAGGCTGCTGCAGTCCCTCGGTGCGATACCACGTCCCCCCCGCCGTGCTGCCCGAACGCAGCCTGTGCACAGTCCCCAGCACCGTGCCTGTGTTGTCTGCTGGTAGCGCCGGCGTGACGTGGCAGCCGTCCCCTCAGTCGCAGCACAGCGACAGCGTGAGAACGTCGCCTGTGAGTTGGGGGTCGGAGCTTTCAGGATTATTTCAAGGCTCATCAGGACGGCTGCTGCTTTATTGCTGAAAGTGACCTAATTAAACGGTACATTAAGCAGCCATTGGCCAGAAATTTCTCAACTAAAAGAGGGAAGCAAATGAGAGCTGTGATAGTCTCGCTGTACCCACCTTCCCCTGGGGAAACGGAGACTGTTCATCTTTACAACCAGTTAATGCCACACGCTTTTACCAAATACAGTTCCATTTTCCTCTGCATCCAAATGTGCTCTTGCGGGAACATGTCTGCGCCACACAGAGGAACAGAAAGAGAAATGCACGCAGACAACTGCAACCGCGTTTTGTGTGTCGCACAAATACACACGTGCATTAAAAATGCCCTTGAAAAAAACATCCTATCATGCATTCAGACACACGGACACAAGCATGTGCCTTTTCATCCCCTTTCATCAGGTTGAAAGGTGGACTTTGATTACCGGGATCAAAAACATGGCATTGAGTTTAAGTGTGTCTGAGGAATGAAGGGGGGCAGGGAGGGCAGTCGGCTGAAGGCAGCGGCTCACATTATCTGCACAAAGACAGAAAGAAGGTAAATGTCAGGGAGGGAAAGGAAGAGGGGAACAGAAAAGGTCGCAATGAAAAAGTAGGCAAGAGTGGCTGTCCACCACATTAACATCACTTCCACACAAACTTTTTCTCGGGTTAAACACCCTTGTGAGCACAGGGCTGCTGCTTGTTGCTTCCCACAGTGCACTGCAAACATCAGTGGGACACAGGAACCACAGCAAGGTTATTTTCATAATGTGTTAGAAATGGTCAGAACTGAAGAGTGAAGCCCTGCACATTATCAGGGGTGACTGGAAAACACAGAGCCCCTGCAGCCTTAAACGCCCTTATCTGCCGACAGCCGCTTGTGGCCTGCGACGGGAATTTAAAACCGATGACATGTCTTGTTGTCGTGACTCTGGGCCTCTGTACACTTCTGGCAGCTGCAGCTCTCCTCGGTATGTACCTGTGTAACACCGTATGCTTCCGTCGTTCTCTTTGTGCAACCTTCACCGACACCTGGAAGCTGAATTCATTTTCTGACTGCAGAATCACTGGGGGAAGATCAGCTGAATTACAAGGAAACTGAGAAGAAAATATCATTTAAGGACTTCATTCATCACAGGCTATATAAGACACAGTAGGCTAAACAGGTCATCGTGAAGTGAACATCAGAGAATCATTCATCACACACGTAAGTATAGAAATATTACTACCTATAAATGACGTACAATAGAATGAAGGTCCTCACGAAGGCAGGAAGCCATGCAGCAACCTGCACGCAGTGATGTCATCACATTGCCTCCACCTCCTTCACGCTACATCTAGGCTTGCGGCGACCTTTGGCCAGGTGTGACAAATGATCTGAAGGATGGAGATGGTCTGCATTTTGCATGCAAAGTCTGGCTGGGGGAGTCAGTGTGGAGGGGCTGAACTCAGCTGTGCTCAAATGGGTCAGAGCAGAAAACAAGTTCCCTTGGCGAGAGTTACTGTTGCAAGTGCAGAAATCCATGTTCTACACAAGCATGACTTGAATTAGCAATTTATTTGGGGTAGTGGGCAGTCAGGGGGGCAATGAGAAACAGTATTGTTTCTGCAAAGGATATTATGCGTTTGGTAGTGAAGCCATTGGATTTGATGTCTTTGACTGCAGTTTATGATCATTGATTTAACAGTCGGGGGTAAAGAAACTATCAGGGGTTTGAAATGTCAGATTATGTTGCCTGAGGGCTAGATAGTGAGCAGCAACAGCACACAGACGGTTCAGTTTGACATTTCAAAGCTTCTGTTGGTTTAGTCATTAACTGTGGCTGAGTCAAGCTGCTCCGGAAGCCCCCCCCCCCCCCGGTCAGGCCCCCACAGTCAGGACCCCGCGGTCAGACCCCCAGGGTTGTCCAGGCCATATCCGGGGTGAGCTTCTCATTGGTGGCCATTGCAACTCTGCCTTCACATAAGGATGGTGGGAAGAAGGGAGTCTAATGCACGTGCACTAAAGCCAGAGACGACTGCTCTGCCGGTGAGGTCCCTGCACATCATTAGTGGTCTTTCCAGATGGTGGTCTGTTCACAGGAGATGTGTTTTTATCATTTCGGAAATGTATAATATTTTATTTTGATGGAGAACTCCCATTTGATTTTCATTTAGGATGGAACAAGCTGAAATCCACCTTACTGGGGGACATGGCTGCCCTTAATTTTCAGGCCTGCCCCCCAGACACACACACACACACACACACACACACACACACAGCAAGAAGAGCTTGCGGAGAGGCTTGCTCAACACACACGACCGGAGCGGAACCAGAGTGGGAGTCAGGCCTCTTATTCATCTCATTTCGCTCTACGTTTGACTCATACACCCCCCCCACTCGCCCCCCTAGCCGCCAGCTCCTGCTCACCCTGGGTCTGTGGAAGAGAATTAGCATCATTTAATGTTTCTCTAATAGCCCCAGTGCCCGCCGCCCCTGTGCCTAATGGCACTCTTTCTGTTCCATCACACATTTCCTGTAATTAAGTCCTGCAGTGAGTGTGCACACTCACAACCCACGTTTTAACAATTAGGTTGTTCTTCCAGTTTCTCTTAATTACTCTACACACCGAGTGGAGTGCGCTGGGGTGGATGGTGGTGACGCCATGTTTACATGGTGATGTGTGTTTGTGTGTGTCAGAGCAAGTGAACAGTGTTTATCTGTGTGACTGTGAGAGAAAACCCGAGCTTTCATTTCCATGTGTTTCAAGTGAATGTGTGGGTGGGAGTGGTCTTAGGTCTTTGCTTGTCTATATTGAGATGGAAAAGAGGCCCACAAGCAGTTTTAGTAAATCTGTTATATTGTTAGTATTCATTTTTGTGTGATTGCCCTTTCTGGCTCCCCCCTGCTGTTTCCCCTGTGATTGCCATTTCTGGCTGCTCTCGCTGGTTTTCCCCGGTGATTTCCCTAGTAATTACCCTTCTGATTGCCACCTTCTGTCTTTCTCTAACATTTCTCCTTGTGATTGCCCTTTCTGGCGTCCTTTGCAATTTTCTCCCATGTTTGCTATTGCGATTGCCCCTTCCAGCCACCCGCCAAGGTGTTTCTGTGCCTCAGAAACAACAATGGGCCGAGACTCGATAGCAGTGCACGCTGGGGGATGGACAGGAAGCGGGAAGGCGGGAGGAAGTGGTCGAGAAGGAAGTGACATGAATGCGTTTCATGAACGAGGAAGTGGCAAAGGGACAGCGCTGGCCATGTAACTGGGAAGAAGTCAACAGGGGGCTGCAAGGGGGGGGGGGGGGCACGCCATGCACCGCAAGCGTGCCCGTTTTCTGNGGGGGGGGGGGGGGGGGGGGGGGGGGGGGGCACGTCATGCACCGCAAGCGTGACCGTGTTCTGCTTCTGGTGCGACAGGATGTTGGCGCTGACGGGATTCCTTCACACAGCCTCCATTCAGGCGGGAGTGACATGTAGGGCCAGTTATTATTGTTACCATCATCACTATCATCATCAGCGGCAGCAGCGGCGGCGGCGGCAGCCGCAGGGGCAGCAACAGCAGCAAGTCTCCTCTCCGTCAGAGAGATTTGTCATATGGTTGGGTCCAATTCAAGCAGTGACAGGGAGGGACCAGCTCTGAATGTAAAATAAAAAAGGTTGAATCACTCTGGCACTCTTTCAATTCCTCCCTCCCTCTCTCCCTCCCCATCACCCTCCCTTCAAAAACGCTACCCCCACGTGCATCGTTCATTGCTGTTACACAAAAAACCTTCATCTCTCCTTATCTCGGTTCAGCAAATCTTCAGTGACTAAAGCACTTTTCTTCTTATTTGTCTTTTTTTTGCACCCCTCCACCCCACCTTCTCTGTCTCCCCCTCAAAAGCTATTATTGTCATGACTCACAACACTGCGCTCCGATACTGCATTTTAGACGCGACTCTGGGCTTCCGCCTAGTGGCCGTTTTGAGAAGTGCAGCTAATTAGAAGGCGCTCAAAGTGAAAAGGCTCCAGATTATTAGCTTCCAGTGTCTTCTGTTACTCCCGGAGTCTGGTGTTAAACAACAGTTTCACACCACCTGAAGGTAGAACAAAATTTTCACATTCGCTAAATATGCGAATCAAGCTCCTCTTGCCACAATAACCAGCAAGAAAAAAAATCTTTCAAGTATTTGGACAGATAATATTGAAAAATACTAAAAACAGGGTTTTTGCCATTTTTTGCCAGCTGCCTTGTGTTTATCAGATCGGAAAAATAACGGTTCTGTGGGAAAATGCGTGCGTGTTCGTGCGTGTCGAGGGCGAACACGACACGGCAGGAGAGGCTGGCGGCTGTATGACTGTTTCCATCACGTTCCTCATATTTCCAACCACGAGTACAATAAGATGCGAAACCCTGACAAATAGAAGACATTTCTCGTTAACGAAAAAATATAAAGTGGCGTGAGAAATATGTATGTTTTCAACTCGTACAGGAACCGATGGTACAGCACATGGTACATGTGTGAACATATACACTACACATATATAATACATACTCCAGCACACATAAAAACAGACGCTGTGCTGTGCGGCGTTTTAATGTGTATACGCAGTATATGTGTGAATAGGTGTCTATTCTAATCTATTCGTACTTTATTTAAATACACGCGCTCTGCATTAGTATTAATAACAAATGGAATTACTTTCAGTGCCGCTGATCGGCGTACTTTGTTTCATGCAATTCTCGCAGCGCTTTTTCACCCCCTATTTATTCCTAAATTTAAATGGTTGGAACTACAGAATAGGGGTAAAATAAACTGTGCGAAGGCGTGGTCGTCTTTGAGTTTCTGCCAAGCAAATTAATTTTGTAAAATGTAGTCTGACTAACAACGATAAGAGAATAATGTCGCACAGGCTATCAGTCCCGGAACAGATGAACATAATCCTGCCCCCAACGACCTATTTCCTGGCCTCACGAGTCGCGTGTAACGGTGAGAGACGACGACCCCCCTGAGCTCGCGGGCAACTTGTGAGGCCTGCTGGGCACCAAGCGGGGGGCCACTGAACAATAGCGGCAATTCCGCACGTTTCCGGCATTTCGTCCTTTAGCAGAACGACACATTCGGACTCAGTCTCGTTTGAATATATAAGATAAAGCAGCCATTTCACCGAAATAATGATCGCTATGTTATAAATTTAAAGGAAAAAAAAGAATACTTTGCTTTTGCCGCTTCTTCCCAGTATTATGGTCAAAAAGGAAAATAGATTTTAAAAGAAAAAAACTAAAAACATTGCGTGTCTCCAGCTAACAGACTGGCTTTAATATTTGAACTGCATTATGTGGTCAGTTAACTGTCAGAAAAAACTATAATTAATTGTAAACAATTTGAATCAAAACAAACAGTTTTATATTTCCATCATCATTAGGTTGCCTGTTTGTTCAGCCAGTGCTGTCCTCCAGAAAAGCTCCACTGACACAAAAATACATCTGTTCTCCTCAAAGCCCTCAGTTTGTGACATGGTTTAAATTCATAACTCACTGTATTTAACTGTCATCACTATGCATTCTTTGTTTTGCTTTATTTTCATCTGGTTCCAAGAATTCATTTCTGTTCATGTGCTGTACCTAAAAATGTTAATTTTAAATATATCCTCCCCTTTAACACTTAAAAGTGTGTGGCTCTTTCCTGTAGCTATTCCTGTTCTGCTCTTTGAGCAGTGTGTGTCTTGGGCTAAAAGATGAGACTAGCTAAGACTAGTTAACGGTAGGTAGTTATAAGTTCTTATACGTGTGAATATAATCTGCTCTGAAAGGTCACCGAGGCGCTAAACTTACATCCACCCCACTTCACTTGCTGTCAGCTCCAAACCCGCTCACACACAGCCCTGTGTTCGTGCGACACAGAACTCGAGCTGGGTTATTTCTCACAGCTTCTCTCGCTCTCAGTCCCTGTGAAAATGCTGGGTTAAAAGTATGTCAGTGGTGGGTCGGTTTGAGACAAACTACAGTCAGAGTTCATACAATCCACTGTCACCATCCTCTGCTGATTTGGCACAATCGTTTATGTTTGAGTTGGAGTTTTTGTGAGCCGGTGGATTGTTTAAGACAGATCAAGTCACACAAGATCGGTACTATAAGCCATTGTGCTGTAGGTTGTGTTCTCTCATTACGGATCCAATGTAACTTACGTTTGTATATGTGCTTAAATGCACAAAAGATCACAAATCATTTCTGCAAAAGTTCTCAGTCAGGAGCAGTTGCCTTTCCATCATTTGCAGCGTGTGTTGTTGTCAAGTAATGTTTACCGCTGGTGACCAGATAAACAGAGTGTTTCCAGGAGCTACTGTCTTCCGCCGAGTTCCCGAGTGCTGAACTCGCCACCATTAAGTCCATTCGTGTGGCTGTAGGTTCATAGCCAGACGGACACCTGACAGCCTCACGGGGCCAAGCAGCTGATGATGACGACGGGGGGGTGGATGGATGGTCTGTTTAAGGAAGACAACAAAGGTGATGAGTGTGTTTGTTCTGATTAGTCACTGTTCTGGAAAAGTGGGTGAGGGAAATAAACAAATTTATTTATTTATTTATTTATTCATTTATTTATTTACAAATTAATGTATTCAAAAAACTTTTATCAGTCAAAGAAAAATATATCTATAACTTAGTCCTGTTCTGCTTAATAATAAGCTGGTACACAGAGTAAAAAATTGTTAGGATAAACATTTATAAGTATAATAAGTATAATTTTTAAGTATATTTTTGCTTTCAGTAAAAAAAATGCTTTTATTCAGCAAGTTAAGGAGCTTTGATGTTCTGGTCCACATTCCGGAGGAGCTGTCAAAAGTTATTGGGCAGAATTTTATGTTTAATATGATAGTATTATGTTGTACCTTGTGAGAGACAAGTGAAAGGAAAATTTGAAAAAACAAATGACAGGTTACTGACTAGTCATGAAACAGCTGTGACATTTACCATAGTCTGGTGCACAGAAAGGCAAACAATATAGTGACGTCACCTCTCCCCCTCTAAAATTCGCAGCTTACGCACTTTAGGTTTCCAGGAGTTTCAAAGATTGCAAACAGCCTTTTACTCCCCAGGCCATATAGGCCCTAAATTCAGAACAGCTAGTCAACTTATTCTTCCTCTTCCTGGATGGGCAGCATTTTAGTCATCTAACTTCTGCCTCCTTTCTGTTTGTGTATTGTCTGTATTGCACTTTAATGATTTAAAGCTGTAATTATTTGCAATGCGACTATCTAGAAGATGGTGTTGCAGCTGATGGGCCAACATCACCAGGCTCAGAAACACAGGCTGCTGAACTGTGGCCAGTAGAGGGACTGATCACCACCACCACCATCCAGTTTTCATGTTGATGGTTCAGACAATTAATTGTAGACTTAACAGAATTCAAAGTCTACAATTCCAGTATTTTCTGTATTTGTACAGTGCATATTTGTGAGGCTTGTGTCACTGGGACGTAACCAGGTGTGAGGGCGTGACAGATGGACTTGCAGCTTTTATTACTTTTTGAGCCCATATTAACACACCAAAACACACGTACCACAGCCTTAAGGATGGTTTCAAGGCATTTTTCTCACTTAAGTCCTGCATGTACAGAGAATTCACCTTGTTAATGCATCTTTTGAGGAAATGACTCAGCAAGCGTCGATCCTAAGGATCCATCGAGGAGGAATGAAAGCACTTAAGTGTCCAGTGAAGAGGCTGCACACAGTCTGGGAGCATTGGACCCACCCCCCACTAGGTGCTCGTCACTCATACGCACAACAGGGGGGGGTCTACTGGCCAGCCGTGTCAGGTCAGGTTAGGAGGTCAGGTCACACTCACTTTCCCTTCTTTGTAAATGTGTGGACACCACAGGTACCTCTCACTTCCTAAGTAAGTCGGATTCATATGATTTAGGCTTAATTTCAGACTTTACTGGTGTTCACAAAACAAGCACAGTCACACGTGTCCCTCCAGCAAAGGCCTCCCTGCCAACCCACACTTAGCCTTTTTCTTTGAGGATTTTTATGAAGGAGAAGCCAGAAAGGGAAAAATCTACATTGCAGGTCTCTCTTGTCCTGTTTTAATTAGTTGAAAAGTTTCACAGCTCAGAACAGTTTAACAGGTTCGACACCGACATTCTTTTGTTTTGTAGGTGCACCGCTTCCGTGACGCCGATCGCGGCGAGAGCTGCGGGGGGGGGGGGGGGGTCCTGCTTTCATGTGCAGCATGATGCTGTTGCTGTGCGGAGTCACAGGCGCCAGACAGCNGGGGGGGGGGGCGGGGGGGGGGGGGGGGGGGGGGGGGTCCTGCTTTCATGTGCAGCATGATGCTGTTGCTGTGCGGAGTCACAGGCGCCAGACAGCAGAGCCACACGGGGGGTAACAATGGCAAACAAACTCCCACAGTTGTGCTCAATAGCCTCCTAAACAGTTCATTGTGCCCAAGGTCCTTTCAGAAAATATGCAGCAAAACAAAACTGATGAACAATAGTAAAGCAGTTTCTCGAACAAATACACTCACATTCCAAATTAACATTTATTTCAGACTATGACTCAGTTCAGTTCTCTAGGATGTGGCATTTTTACGCCAAGTTACTGTGAAAATATGTTCTGCCTGGTCTGTTATGCCAGATTTAGTGGTTTCTTTCATTCATATCTGCATCCTCAGTAGACTTATTACCCCCCACATACTCTGAATGACGTTTTAAACGTCATCAGCACTACAAAGAGCCTGATGTGATTTGAATCCTTAATGTAAGATTTTCTGCAGAAGGAAATAAAATCACAGCAACAAATAAGAAAATGGCTCATTTCACGTGTTTCTATTTGCAGGCATCTTGAGCTCTATTTATTTATTCATTGTGTGGATAAAATTAAATTCACATGTTTGGCAACTTCATAGGTGCAGCTTTACCTAAACAGTCTTAAGGGAAATCGGGAACAAAAACAACAACAACAGCAACAACAACAAACAACAACAACAATAATAAGAAAACCCGACCCTCTCCTATTTAACAGTCCTGCTACACCCCACATCTACAGTCACCTGCCATCGTCCACAGTCACAAGCAGTTTTCCGTGTGATGTTTTGTAAATGTATTTGCGTTTCCTCTCTTTGTAATCGGCCTAAACTGATAACATTTGGCAAGTATTTAAATCCATTAATTATTATTAGGAATGTAAGACAAAATGGTCACCGGATGCTTTTTTTTCAGAATTATAATGTCAGGTTAGCTTTGCTTATGCTTTTCAGTACAGTAAAAACCTGCCGGTACACTTTTGCACTATGTACCTCCGTTAATTTACTGTCTTTTGCTGATATTGGACTTCCTGTATTAATGGTAAATATGTTTCATTCACACGCTGTTTCCCCATCTGCTGCAGCAATGAGCAGCTGCAGAAGACGAACACGGCTGGAAATGTTCCTGTTCCGTGTATCATGATGACGAAGTTGGTCCCAAGTGTGGCACATGGATCACACAGTATGGTCACATGAACAGCAGGTCTTTCTTCTTGTTAAGTGTGCAGAAAGCACCAGCAGAGGAAGCCCTGGAGTACAAATGGCAGTTGTGGCCAAATGCTGCTGTCCACGTGCTGCATGAACCCCTATCTGACTCCAGCATCACTCAGTAAACAATAAAATGTACTTTGCCAGTATACTGTGAATTCATGTGTGTTTTATTCTATCACTGAAATGACTGAGCCTTAGAGACCCAAATAGTCAGAATTACAATACTTCCACACCAGGCTTCAGGGAAAACATGTTTGTTATTAATTGGAACATATTTTCAGTTGTCAGCTGACACAGCAGCAACTAATGCATGATGGCAGTTTTGTAGTATAAACACAAGAAACCCAACATTTACCATTTGCTGTCATTTGTCTAAAGCACCTTATAATGTTTATACCACAATGAGTTGATTATTGGAGCAACTTGGATTAAACACCTTGCTCAAGACCTGCAACGTCCAAGTCCAAAAGCAACAGAGGTATCTGCTGCCTGTCTAGTTGCCTGAGTCCACTGAGATACATGAACAAGGTAGAGCATCACTGCTGTTCATGGCAGCTGGACTGAAAATCTCTCCAGACTAAGAGGGTTCAGCTGCAGCCATGACTTGGCATATCCTCCTTCTTCACCACCTCCATATGGCCTTAATTTCTCCACCATGCTCTCCAAAGTCAAGCTGTACGCAGAGCAGCACATGGCAGAGAAGTTAGACTGACAATTGCACTTGAAGGATCCAGTCGTGAGTTAGAAACCCTGCTGTTGCACCCATAAAATGGCACATTCCCTGACTATAGTACTAATTACCCTGATGTATGAATAGGTTAAACATGGTAAGGTGCTTTGGAGAAAAGTGTCACCCTTGAAGATACAGCAATACAACAGTCCTAACATCTAATCATTCCTCCACTGTCCTGTCTGGCAGGGGAGAGGTACTGCTGCTCGCTTTTTCCTTTCTGCCATCTCTGTCATTCCTCATTCCGTACCACCTCTATTACTTCCCTCCCGACCTCCTTGGCTGCTTCTTGTATGACCTTGGCAACCTGTCTTTTGCCACTTCTACAGTCCTTTGGCCTCTCCAAATCTTAGTAATCTGCAACTCATATGGCTGATGGCCATCTTGACCTCATATTTTGAGGAACTGTGGGCTTCCAGCCTTCTCTGTTTTTCCATTTCGTTTGTGATCATTTCTTCACCCCTCCTTCACCACTCCTACTCCCAAATCCTGCTCAGTACCCCCATCACATCCCACCACAACTTTAAATCCCTTTGACCCTCTTTCTTCTTGCCTGTCATCTTAACCTGGGTTCTGCTCAATGAAGGTGATCAACCCACAGATTTTAACAGTTTATAAACGGCTCCTGGCAGTCTTTTGTTCTGCGGTTCAAAAAATCTCAAAAACACATCACTTTCGTGCCCACTTCTCTCTCCAGTCAGTTTCCCAGCAGCCCCAAAAATCTGCCATCTTTGCACTTTTGCGAGACCCAGTTTTATTGTAACATGTCACTTGCAAGGTGAGACAAGCTAGGTTAAATATTGCAAATGTTTTAGTCAAAGTCCTGTGGTTTAGTGCCTGAGGTAGGTGTCTGTTCAGGGAAACTAGTTAGGATAAAATATCCTAAACTGTAATATCAAACTTAGACTTTACTATGCATTGTTTCTTTATAAATGCTTTTCAATATACTTTACAGAAAAATATACAGTGCCTTGCAAAAGTATTCAAGCCCCTTAAAAGTGATCAACATTGCTGGGATTACAGCAATCAGTATTTTTGCTGTGATCTCATAACTCCAACACTACACTTTCATTGCCAGAATAAGTCATCCGTCTGCACATATATTTAAAGAAAATGAAAAACGGAACTATCCTGCTTGCATAAGTATTCAGGCCCCACATGTTAATACTTGTTAGAGCTGTATTTTGCTACAATGACAGCTGTAAGTCTTTCAGTGTAAGTATGAACCGGCTTTGCACACCGTCTGGGAACTTTTTTCCCGCAGTTCCGGGCAAATCTGAAGCAGGTTGTTTGGGTTTTTTGTGGACCACAAATCTAAAATCGTGCCTCAGATTGTCAAAGGGACTGAGTTCAGGACTTTGACTGGGCTGCTGTGGGATTTTCTCCTTTCTGTTTCTGAGCCACTTCAACGTTACCTTGACCTTGTGCTTGGGGTTATCGTCCTGCTGTAAGGTGAACTTTCTCCCAAGATTCAGTTTCTGTTTGATCCAAACCCTCAGCAAGTTCTACTGCAATATTTCTTGGTATTTTGCTCCATCCATTCTTTCTTGTCGCTGTTGATGAAAAGCATCCCCACAACACAGTACTGCCACCACCATCAGCAGACTGGACTGCAGCAATGGGCTTTCCTAGGACATGGCCAGTGTTCGGTTTGTGCCACGTAGAGCTTTCAGTTTTGGCCTTTGAATTTCTCACACACACCTACTGCTGCCTGTGCCGCTATTGTCGCAACTCTAAGCTTATCACAACATAATATACGGTTTACGTGGTGAACCGACGGTATATGATCTTGCTCGTGTTACACTGGTCCCTTCAGTCCTAAAAGAGCTGAAATGATATTATGTGTTTTTATTTTATTTCCATTTACTTTTAGGTGTCAAGTAGCCTATTTCATTTTTAAATTAGAATGTGAATCATAATGGACGACCAGAAGATAAATTAAGGGCATCGTGTAGCATGTGGAACCTTCTGTTGACGAAAGTAGCTAATTGTAGCGTTTCACTACCTCATAAGTGCTGTGTAGAAGTTCACATCCAGCTACCACTGCATTAGAAGATGCTGAGGAGCTGCTGCAGGTTATCAAACTGTCCACAGATAAATTTCCATTCATCTTCTGGTCCAGAGAAATGCACAGTAGCCGTTGGACAGGAGTTTACATTAATTCTTATACATACCTGTGTTCTATTTCCCCAACCAGGTCTGTCTGTACACTCCATGCCACTGAATGAGTCAAATGTGTAAAAAGTGTACATGGAGACGCAGAGTTCTGTAGTCTGTCACTCCTTGTGGCCCTCACATGATGTCATTTAGTCCATGGTTTGTCTTCCATTGCACTCAATTCCAGGTCAACTGAGTATTTAATAATTAAACAGAAAAGATAAAGTTGCCTTTGTCTCTTAATTCTGCTTAGAATCCTTTTCCTCTTCTTTTTGTAGCTGATTTTTTAAACTCAGACAGTATGAGGAAATTTTAATTAGACTTGTGAGGAACAATTCTGCTGGATCTATTTGAAGCCATGTCATGTGTGGTGAAGCACAAAGTATTGTTTTGCAAAAAGACATGAAAACCATCAGCTAAGGAAAAACAAAATATTTAAAGTGTAACAAAAGGGTGGTGTCTAATCCGTCACGTTATTTCTGAGAAGAATGAGGCCCCTGAACACATACCTCATTAGAGCCACTTTAGACCTTCTGCGGAGGGTCAGAGTGGCTACAGGCTAAGAAGGAAAGACCAGACTTTCCTTTCTGCTGCAAGTATCCAACTGTCCCAGGATGATCCTCAAGCTTCTGAGGCTACGCTGCAGATACGATCTCTATTACTAAACAATAAGAGCAAAGTTAACTAAACTGATAAAAAGTCATATAAAGAAATAATCCGAAGATTCTTGCTTTAATGGTTTTTATTATCTGCCTGCAAAGAATGTAAGAGCATTTGAGGAAACTGTTGGCACGCAGCAGAGAGCCTAGTGGACGAAGGCATCGCACTGTGACCGCAGGACGCAGCTATGAAGGCCACTTGTCCCCTGCAGCCTGCAGCAGGAACTTGGCTGGTTTACCCAGGACAGAAACATCGCTCTGCTGTGCAAACCGATGAGCGTCCAGAAGAAGCTTAGCGTACCAACCTTACACTGTATATCGGTTTGGAGAAACACATTAACTAAAACTAACAGACGGCATTTGCAGTTAAATTAAAATGGTCCACATCACTGTGACATTATGCTAAGTAAACAGTTAGAGAAAATGAAGGGTAGCTCTCAGAATAGTTTACGTTGGTTACTGCATCACAGATCATGTGCAAAAAAGCACAACTTAGTGAAAGCACTAAATAAAATTGTGCTGAAAATTAAAACAACACATTTTTTCTGACTTGGCCTCTGTTTAGTAGACTTAACACGAGTTTGTTGTTATGGGTAATAATTTTTGTGCTTAGTTAATAGACCACTTACATTTCAAGCACAGTTGGAGAAAAACTAAAGCCACACGCAAGAGAAACATAATTTGGTGAAAGAATATGGTAAAATTGTCCTAAAAATTAGATTAAGCAGTTAATGATAATGATGGGTGGATATTTTAGCTCACTTTTTGTCTGTTTACTACGCTTAGCAGCAGTTTCGCTTGACTAAGTTGATCATTATGAGTAATAATAATTGTTACCCATCGCTAGTTACGTTTAAGTTTAATTTCAGGCTTAATAGAAACGAAAAAAAAACAAAAACAGCAGCGGACGATCGATCGCGAGTGGGAAGCGCACCGGAACACGGGTATCAACCGCGAGGCGCCGGCGACACTACGCGACACGACACGACACGACACGACACGACCCCCCAGCGCAATGGCGCCGGGCCGCTGACGTCGCCGACCGAGGGGGACCAGGTGGCGGCTGCACAATGACTGCTAAATCGCGAACCGGGACGTCCGTCTGGGTCACAGTTCACACGAGTGTCGCGCCGTCAGTTTCCAGCCAGTTTCCACACGGATAGTTCATCTCGCCAGTTAAAACATGGTTTATACAGTTTTGCGGGTTTCAGCATTTCTTCTGGAACAAACATCTGAACCGACCAGCGTCAAGATCGCGGATACGTCTTCCTGATTGAAATGTCTTCGACAAACAAGCATGAAATGACCGAAATAACCGTCGTGTCCGCTCGCTCGGCTCCGGTCCGGTCCGCCCGGGACCAGGAGCAGGCAGGAGCCGGCCGTCCGTGAGGCCCGGAGCCCGAGCGCCTGGTGACGAGTGATTTATTCCAAGGCAAAGTTCACAGTCCTGCGGCCAAGTCACCCGAAGGGGCTGAAGGAGACACTCGTCAGATCTGCTCACCATCACACGCTCAATGTAAGTCTCGGTTACTTGTTTCATTATATTCTACCTACTTATTTCATCATTTCTGCCTTTTTCTGCTCTTCGCCCCTCGCCTCAAATCCGCCTGTTTGGAACCTGACGCGAATTGTAAGCTCGCGCTTTCGCTCCTTTTCACGCTTTAATGCGCAATGGCGGTTAAGAAGTTTGAGGAGAACTGAAAGTAATTTTTTGAGACTTTTACAAAAACATTTACAGGACTCCGCAAGCTAAGTGGCAACACTGGAGCGTTGTTGCTGTGGGAGTTCTGCGTTTCCATGTTTAAAGTTGATTCTTTTTTCTAACATTTGCCCTCTTGTGCTGAAGCTCACATTTTTAACACCAGCTTTTTCCCGGCGGTTTTACTGCCTGTGAACCTCTGTGTCCTGCAGGCCTCCAAGGGCAGGGAAACTTCGTGTGGCGGTGCTGGGGGCCGGGGCAGCCGGGCTCTGTGCTGCTCGGCACCTGCTGTCCCGGCCAGAAGCTTTTTACCCCCCGGTGGTGTTTGAGATGGCAGATCGCGTGGGGGGCACGTGGGTGTACCAAGAATGCACAGGCATCTATGACAACGGCTGGCCCATCCACAGCAGCATGTACAGGGATCTCAGGTATCAGCATGGCATGACAGAGTACCCCCACCCCCCATGGTGCTACAGATGCTGTATCATACAACAGGCCGCTGCTGTGCCATGGAGCTCTGGTACCCCCAGTGGCTTGGCCTCCACCTCCCTCAACCCCCCCTTCTTGACTTCGGACACAGTCACTGTGCACGATACCGATGCCATCCGTGTGTGATCTCAGCTTTTTTTGTTTTCATCGGGAAGTGTTTTCGGCCGTCGCGTTCACTGTTGCTACCGTGTCGGGGTGTGGAAACAAGTGTGTGCCTGTGCTACTTTTCCCGTGTGGACATTTAATTCTTTTGACGCAGTAAACACCGTTCTGGTACTTTTCTTGTGCACAGGACCAATCTGCCAAAGGAAGTTATGATGTTCCCAGACTTCCCCTTCGATCCTGAGCTTCCCTCGTTCCTGTCCCACCAGGATGTGCTGCAGTACCTGGAGAGCTACTGCCACCACCAAGGCATCACCCCCCACATTAAGGTACTGCTTTCCCTGCTGTGGCTTTTACCTCTCATGCCATTTGGCCCACTTCAACTCCATTTGTTTTTATAATTAGCTTATGCAACTTTTAAACGTTGAGCATTCAGACGGTGCTCTGAGCTGAGAGAAAAGAAGCTGTAAGTAGGAGCCGAATGTAGGGACGTGTTTTGCAGGTCCTTCACTGAGACAGTAAGACAAACAAAGGCAGCAGCTCATTTCCGCCACGTTTCCCAGGGATTCTGTCAGTGAACGTTACGATTATCAGGAATACACAGCAGAATGGTCATCAGAGACAGGTCTACATTCATTCACATTTTGAGCAGACAGTGAGTAGCTGTATAGCAGTAGAAGGGAGAGAAGAGGACTGAAAATAAAATGTAAACACCGGCGCAAAACAGGGCATGTATGATCAAGCAAATAACCGTGTGAGGCACCGCTGACAGGACTTTGGGTTTTATTTTTCTTATTATAGCTAACTAGCTGTTAGCCAGTGCCGCCCGGGTCAAAAAGGTGTAGCGATGAAGAGAGAAATACATTATATAACCATCATACTGAATTACTCCTCAAGTGGTTGCAATTAATACACAAGTATTGTTAGCACTGTGGAGCAGGCAAGCGGCACAGATAGTGACGCACACGCCGGTCAAGTGGCAAGGGGAAAACAAAATATACATCACCAAACTTCATTACTCTTACGTTTTGTGTGTGTGTGTGTGTGTGTGTGTGTTGTATAGTTTTACATTTTTATTTTGCTCATAATAACAGCTACTGGCCTCTGTGGCAGAACACATGTATGACACTGAGAGCAGTGAGCTTTATAGAGACCACAAAACATTAAATAGATATTGAAAAGAGAATGTGTTTTGATTTAAGGCTCAATCAAGCAGTGATATTTTTTATCTATCTATCTATCTATCTATTTATTTAGTCACTTACTGTGAAATAGCCTCTCAGGCATAGCTGTTCAGAAAGGAGATGAAGTTGTAGGTTAGAGATGAATTGCTACTTCATCACACACATTGCTGTGAGATGTCATTCTTTGCATTAGATATATTATTGAGGTTCCTTTTTGGAATTGTCTGTACATACAATGGTCATCAATGTATCTTAATACATATTGGAAAGATATGCATTTGGTCTCTCAATTTATACGTTCCATTGTATTTGATGCGTTATGTCAAACTGTTTTAGGAACATCATTTTCTTTACCGCAGATGTTGCTAACATCAATTTAGCATTAACATCTACAAATAAGAAGTAGCTGATTTTCATGTATCACTCATGTATCAATTACGAAATTCTCAGAACCTTCTCTTTGTCAGTTTGACACCATGGTGGAGAAAGTCCAGCCCGTCACTGGGATGACAGGGAAAAGAAAAATAACATGGGAGGTGACCTCATGCAGAGCTTCAGGAGGACAACAGAGAGACACGTTTGACTCTGTGTTCATCTGCAATGGGTTAGCAATGCAAACAATATTTTAGTCACGGGGGGTTAGAGGTCTGACTTCTCAGTATCCAGTTGTTGTTAAAATAAATGTATTTAACATGATGACAGCGTTACCTTCCCTGAAGTGCAGAAGAGTGTGTGGATAGTTGGAGATGATTGTAATGCAGTTTCTCGTTTCCTCTTTCTGTACAGACATTATTCAAGCCCTTACATACCATCCATTCCAGGGTTGGAACATTTTAAAGGTGAATTCCCATCAGACTACAAGTCATTTTAATAATTTTCTGACATGTTTTCACCCCCCTGCTCATCTCCTTTCTCTAGTCTGCATAACTCATTCCCCCCTCAAGCTGCTCCCTCTTCCTCCTCTTATCAGCTCTCTTTCCATGTAAAGTGGCCCTTGTTGGGTTACAGTCACTCACTTCACAGATACAGTTCTCTGCACTTTCAGAAGTACAGGGGAAGGTGTAACAGAGGTTTCGCAAACAGGCCCGTTTGTACTGTTGCTATTAAGCACAAATGCCGACTCCACAACACTTTGTCACCATTGGTTCTGTGCGGTTTAACCAGCCCTCCATGACTGGTGTACTTCATTCTGTGAAATCCTTCCTACACATAAAATTACCATTGTGATATTACTAAAAAAAAAGTAATAAGTTCCTGGGTGAAAAATGTCACATACAATCATGAAAAGAAGAAATGACACCCTCTTTCATTTGTATGGTTTTATATACTCTGCTTTGGAAAAAGTATTTGCCCCTTTCCTGATTTCTAATGTTGCTAATTTCTAATAAACTGCATAT
This sequence comes from Arapaima gigas, assembly GCA_900497675.1. Classification (NCBI taxonomy): domain Eukaryota; kingdom Metazoa; phylum Chordata; class Actinopteri; order Osteoglossiformes; family Osteoglossidae; genus Arapaima; species Arapaima gigas. Next base: position 57,498 of record UFQX01000897.1, on the reverse strand, counting down.
TTATCACACTGAATCATTTCAGATCCTTAGACAAACTTTATTATTATTCAAAGGGAACCTGAGTAAATGCAAAACTGTTTTTAAATTACTCCAGTTAGTTAAGGAACAAAGTTATGGAACAGCCTTTTCATGAGCAAAACGTGTTGAATCTAAACCTCGTGATCGCAGTGAAGGAATCCGCTCAGAGCTTCGCATGGTCTGTCATGACATGGTCTCCATTTGCTCATAATCCTTACTGCTGTAGTGTGATAGATTTCAAGCTGTTTGGAAGTTGCTCTATAAATCTTCCCGGGGTGATGAGCAGCAGCAGTTGCTTGTCTGAGTTCCATCCTGATGTCTTCTCCAGAACACGCACCTGAATGCTCCAGACCACCAAACTGCCCAAAGTTCTGCTTTTATAGTGGTGGCCACAGTCCACGTTGATCAGTCAAGTGCTTTTCATTAGCAGGATCTTGTTGCTCATCACCTTATAAACTGGCATGGAAACAGTAACAGTGTAGTAACTGCCAGCTTGCACTCCAAACACCTATGTTTGAGTCCCACATGCTGCTGTAGAACGCTTTAGCAAGGAACTTTCCGCAGTTCCAATAAAATTTGTCCATCTGTGTAAACTGGTAAATAACTGTAAGTTGCGTTGGAGAAAAGTGTCAACTAAGTGAGTACAGTTGGTTCCTGACCAGCAAAAACTTATTGGGGCAAAGACTTGGTTTGTTATTCAAAAGTTTCCACGTCAAATGTGACATGCAGGGGCCAGGGGCTCATTATCAATTCTGCGTGAAAGTGGAAAAAATAAGCAGTAAGAGAAACTGGGCTAATGTGTTCCAGCAAATGGCAGCATCTGACAAACTGGCTGTTCCTGTATGAACACGTTTTATTTTACACGAAAGAGCCTGCGGATCCAAAACCAGCCGCCTTGTTGATTTGATCATCTGACTGCAATTGGCCTATTTTCAAAATGTCTTTGTCCTAGGGTCTCAAACACTTTTCTGTCAGTGAGTGTTTCTTCAGAAAATAGGAAACGGTAAAACGTTTTTTGTGTTTGTTAAACTGTATTCATATTATGACAGTAAATGAAGATCAGCTCACATTTTAGAAGCCATTCATGCAGAAATCCAGGCAACTCCAAAGGGCTCATAAAAGTTGAGCTCCCAACTGTTGCTGTACCCAAGGCTTTTACAGGCACTCCCAAGTGAAGACATGGAAGAGTGACTCTGTCACACTGTCTCACCCTCGGTCTCCAAGCAGAGTCACTACAAAGTGAATGAAAATAGAATATTCAAGTCACAGTTTCTTTCATCATAGTTTTCGCTGATATTTTTAAAAAGGTCACCCATAAATAGAGGGACAACTACAAAGTCTCTGTTACCACTACAATTGTCATGTTAATAAGCCACATAAATGTATTTAAATTTTACAGTTTAACAAATGTATACTTCCTTCCTTTGCTTTTTTTCTCTCATCTTTCTGGAATCCAGGGTTGGTGCTACACAGCCACTCATATCGCTATCCTGAATCCTTTGCCGGTCAGTCAGTGGTGGTGCTTGGTGCAGGACCATCTGGGGTTGACATCTCCGTTGAACTGGCTGGCGTCGGTGCGCAGGTGAACCCATCCTGTCTCTAAAACCGTACTTCATGTGCTGCTGTTCAAGTTTCTCTTTTCTTATGTTTTTTCATTTTTATTCAAAGAAGTCAACCTTAGCTAATGTGCTTTGTTTTCTTGTACCTGCCCCCCATGCTTTCATCACACTCCAAACAAATGAACACTACCCTAGGTGATACTGAGCCATAGGAAGCCTCCGTCGAAATGCCTGCTCCCCACTGGGCTTCAAGAGGCCCCCCCTATTGAAAAGGTGCTTGAGGATGGAAACCTGCAGTTCTCGGATGGTAGTCTGGCTTGTCCCCAGGTGCTCCTACTCTGCACAGGCTACAGGTTCAGCTATCCATTCTTGGACACCACATCTTTGGGCATACAGGTTGAAGACCACTGGGTTTCCCCGCTATACAAGTTCCTGCTGCCTCCAGCTTTCCCCACCCTCTTCATTGTGGGCATCTGCAAAGTGATCTGCCCCTTCCTCCACTTTGACTGCCAGGTCAGTTTGAGCCCTGTTTGTAGTTTCTAACCCTTTTGGAGCAGTAAAGTCGTGGTCCTCTTTGAGGAACCTGGCACCTGATCCAAATGAGCAATATCTGTAGCTTTTTTTTTCAGTGAAGTTCACTTTGAATTAAGTACGTCTCAGGTGAGCAACAGTGGTTTCTCTGCTTAGAGTTGAACTTGCAGCTTTCTGGTCAAAACTTCAGTTTAGTTAAGGTGCTGCCTGCATCCAGTGATATCCTGATGTTCACTCCACATCGGGAAACCTCACACCATCTCCCCTCTTTCTCTCCAGATTCAGTTTGCCCTGGCAGTGCTGGACGGCACCGTCACCCTGCCGTCGCAGGGTGAAATGGAGGAGCAGATTGAGAGGGAGACGGAGCAGTTGAGGGAGGCGGGCATGGAGCTCAAACACCTTCTCAATATGGATTCAAGTCAGTGGGATTACTACCAGACCCTCGCGAGCATAGCTGGGTTCAAACCCCCGCTGCCTGTAACCAAGAGCCTCTACGAAGAGGTGAAGCGTCAGAGGCAGAAACGCTCGCAGCAATACAGGGAGCTCAACTATCGGATTGTGAGCGACACCCAGTGGGAGCTGCTGGAAATGCAGGACAGTGACCAGGGACACTGAGACGAGGCGGGGGTTCAATCAGCATCCAGTCTAAACTTTTAAAATGTAGCTATTTGTTTCACTTATACTTACTAAGGAACAATGAAGTCACGCGCAGATCTTCCAGTGCAGTAATAGTCATAATTGCACAGTCAAAAATAAATATAAAAGTCACATTTTGCCCTAAATTGTAAATCGCTACAGTAAACACTAAGGAAAATTGTAATGTTAGACACTGTGGTTCAATCTTTTATTGTTTCGAAAGTTTATTCACGTTTCCTTGCGCATTTCAGTAGCTATAAACGTTGATATTCATGGTAGTTATTAACTCAAACATTTATTATAATTTAAGTGTTTTGGGTCTGTAGGATATTGTACACATTGACGGGAGAATTTACAGCGGCTGCGAACCAACACACTACTGAGCGCCACTTTTTACTTTCTGATGGGGGGCGGGTGAGTTGCCAGGGAGGCGCTGTGGCTTAGTTGTTTAAAGCGCCTGTCTAGTAAACAGGAGATCCTGGGTTCGAATCCCAGCGGTGCCTCCAACGTATCCGGTTTTTGTAAAAAAAAAAAAAAAAATTGTTGCGCTTTGAAATGGCTAAAGTTCATAAAAGCTCCGACGTTGCTAAGGTCGATAATGATGCTCCTTCAAACACTTCAGTGTTACACAAGAATTAACGTCGTAGTTTAAAAAAAAATAACAATGAAATACTTGGATCTCCGCTTCGTTTATAAACAGCAGTGTGACCATGAAACAGACCATAGCTTAAGGCTATGATGTTTTAGAGGGCGAAGGTTCGATTCCCACTACCATGGATTCCTGTACTTATGAACAAAAAGATAAAACTGTTGTGTATTATCAGTTTTATAACCGAAAGTTACAAATGTTATGCTTTCATGTATCAAAGATGGAGGCGAATATTACTAATTAAATTTCACTGCTACTCCGAGGAAACTGAAGGGCTGTGTAACGCAAAATATATTACGAAAAATGAGTAAAAACTCGGATTGCCCTCAGAAAAACAAAAAAAATTAATATTCTACACATCCAGAAAACGTACGAAATAAAACTACAAATGCGCGCATTGTCCTTCAAATCGCCAGTTCAGTTGAGTTTCGGGTTAGAGTTAGTAAAAAGTGTGTAAAAAGAAACAATTTCTAATCTGCAATATTAATGAAATGTAATTAATGTCAAAAACGAGAACATTTAGCAACTAGATCGCAGAAAAGATTCCGTAGAGAAATACGAATGGGCGAACAGGAACGGCAGGTGTCCTTCGCCATAAAACTGTGCAGTAACTGTGAGCGAGCGACTGAGTCCACGTTCCACGCGTCTGCGTGAAAACAAGCCCCGCTTTTCCGTCACGCACCTCCACCTCACACACGCGGCTCTCCGCACCGTCACGTGGCTCTAACACTGACAGTTAGGCGTTACGAGATGATCGCCGATGAACGGATGAGTCGGTGACCTGCGCCTCTCGCGCTCCGCTACTCTGGTCTCGCGAGGCTCCTGCTTGTGGCCCCGAAAACGGAGGCGGGTCGTGAAAATAGTGAGAACACTATTGCGGTGCGGTTAGTGAAATATACACTATGTTAAAGTGTGCGATACGCACAAAGGACAGCATGTAAACGTGTACAGAACCTTAAAATGTCGCCTTCCTGTCAGGGATGTCGAATGGAACTTTAGAAATGCTATAAATAAGCAGAGTACGCGCAGAAATGCAACGAAGCGCAGATAATGGTACTGTTTCCACACTGACTTGCTTTCATTCACGTATGAATATGCAAGTAGGCTAGAATACAGCAATGTATGGATTTATTTGTAGAAGAAGTGTTAATTTTGAAGGTACTGGTCCTGAGTTTGACTCTCCCCTTCAGGACCAAGAAGAGCTCTTACATGCATCATGTTGGGACCAACGGTCCATCCTGAAAAACTAACCCTTAGAGTGACAGTAAGATAAGAACTGCAGACAGGAAGCCAGAGGAAAATATGAATGGAACGTTGAAAAGGGAAGGCGATTGTCTCAAGCCCCAGCACGATGAAGTGAATGTCCAGGAGAGGAACGGCCATGTGTGTAAACAGGGCTCTTCCGGTCCTGCAGCAGGTAGGACGGCCTGGAGGCGTCGGCCGCAGCCATCAGCGCTGCAGGGGATGATCCTGAGGCGAAGCTGTTTCAGTGGCGTCTCACAGCTTCGCGCTGTCGAAGCTCAGAGTCCAGACACAGCAGCCCAGGTGGCCAGTCTGCAGCCCTGCACGGAAAAAGGAGCTTTTCTTTGCAAACCACACCAAGGAGGGACACCAGAATAACTGGTAGCTCGTCCACAGTAAAGACGGGCGGATGTAGGCCGAAGGCGCAGCCTGGGATGTGTGGAAATCCATGGAGTCCGTGCTGTGCAGGCCTCATGTTCTCAGACTGCTGGCAAAGAATCCAGGAAGAGAAAAGGAGCACTGCACACAGCTTGCTGTCTTTTTCTTTCCTCTCCAAGTTGAAGAATATGCCCACAGGATGAAAACCGTGACTGTGGCGCTCCTATGATGGTTTGCTGACAACTCCTCTGTAAGGCTTCATACTGGTGTGAATGTGTAGTTCCAAAGAACAGAAGAGAAGAACTTCTGTTGGCTGTGCCTCCTTTTTCTAGTGTGGAATTAAACAGAATATGGTGATATTCATTACATGCAAACACCTTGTAAAGAGCCTGAAATTAACCCACCTCACCCGACAGCTTGTACTGGGCTGTCAACGTGCGGCACATATGGCACATTACAAGACACTGTGATAAGTGACAAGATAAGTGACTGTTGCAACGATTCGCTTGTGGTTTTTTTGTAGTCTGGTGGGTCATGAGCTCACTTTCTGTGGACAACATGACTTTAAGAGCTCAGTACAGGGCTGGCAGATGGGTCTCCTGTACAAAGTGCTTTTGTTGCACTCTTTGAAAGGGACTTGCAGAGTGTCTCCACCCTGCGCCCAGGCCTAGTCCTGCTGACACCAATCGCTGAGCAACTGTACGTGTTTTGCTCCTGGCTGAGTTTCAGTGAAAAACCAAACAGCTTGTGAGACAAAACAGAGAAGCTTATTTTCAGATCTGGCGAGATAAATTCTTGCTCGTGTTCTGTTGTTTCACAGCACTGGCAGCATCTCCTCTTACGTATGAATTCTGTCTGTGTTTTTGCACTGTTTTCCATCCATGCTACAAATGGTTTTGTACTTGAGGTTTTTCTTTATTTATGTATTATTCCCTGACTATTGTTTTGCATCTTGAAGAAAATAGTTTGGGATGAACTTCTGTGCTAAAGTATCAGTGCCAACTTAGTCATCTTACTGTGAATTTTCATACAAGAGCTTTATCACTTTATCCAAATGTCACTTAGCTGAAGGTCCAGACTGATAATCAGACTTTAATGCTGCACTGGCATTCACAGATTCTTCACACATATGAGGTTAAAGTGCAAATACATTTCAACCCCATCTCAGTCCAGGGCCCGTCTACACAGTTGAAAATTTGATCTGCACACCTAAGTCAGATGTCAAAGTCTTCAAAACAGTGGCTTAGAGTCTGAAAACAAGCCCGTGTGACCATCTTGCATTCACTTTAAAACCGTGCGGCTAAGTGCTCTTTTGCTCTGTAAATGAATTATTTTTCCAGCTTCAGATGTTACATGTTTCATTACTTTAATGTTCCGACTGTGTTATGAAAACTTGTCACTTCAGTGCTCTGCAGTTCTGTGGCTGTTTGTAATACTGGTGGTCCAGAAGTTACTTTTTTCAAAATACATTTTGGGTTCTAGGTGACAGTGAAATGAAACACTCACTGATCTATAATTTTGTAGGTTAATGTTTATATTTTTAAAATTATTTATTTCTCCTACCTCAATGTGTCCGTGTCCTTTGTACGTTTCTTTTCTGTTTGTCTCTTTAGTCTATTTGTGCACGATGATTCAGAAGAAACATTTCATTCTCCTTGTACATCTGTGCAAAAGAATGAAAGTGAACCTTGAACCTTGAAAAAAAACCACCAGCAATTGCTAGTTCAGATTCTTAGTTCACACTGTATTTTGAGTTTGTACGTCACGGAGGCAGTGGAAGAATTCTGAAACTAGGATACTGCACTGGTTTGTCTTGCATTTTGCCGTACAGCAGCGATGTAAAATGTACCAGTATTTGCAGTAACTCACTGATTACCAGGTAGTTTTGTTGTCCTTGTGTAACAACTGACATATTTCTTTTTTGTACATTGAATAGTTTCGTATGTCTATCAGAAAAATTTTAAAGTTGATCCTGTTGAGTATGATTGTTTTTTGCCAGAAATACTGAATAACAAAGGAATGTGCATGTTGTTAAATCAGATCTTTGGTACTATTTGCCCTTTTTTATTATTACAACCATGTAAGTGCAGCTTCATCTGAAACAGTAACACTTCTATCAGTACATCTGTCAACTCCAACAAGTGTCTCTGCTGCCTTTTACTAATGTTGTAACCCTGTACTAGTCAACTAGAGTGTGAGAAGGTGGCAGCCTGAACGACCAGCTCAGCAGCTCCCGGTGCGGGGCGGGGGCATGGGCAGGGGCTGTATCTGCGCAGGTATAACTACCAGCAACAGCAGAAAGATGGAAATGACTTCAGCATTGCACTGTTTCGGAAACATACACACCGTCAAATGTGCTGAGTGACTGGACATCCTGCTGTTAGTCCAGAAGGTCTGAGGCTTCAGGCTCCAGCTTGGGTTCAACCAGCATCCTGAAGCCTTTTCATGCCGGTGGCAGGAAAATGGTGTACAGGGAACAACTCTGAGCAGGTGAGGCACTAGGATGCACCTGACAGGCAAAAATACATGAGAAAAGGACTGACTACAGGGTTTTTTTTACATTTTTCCTTTTATTTTTCTAAGCTAAAATGTCAAATTTAATACATATGCTAATCTGTGTATTGTTTAATGTCACAGGAGTATCCTGTGAATATTGTGTTACCTTTGATATAAGGTTTCCATTTATCTTCTTATGTGAATAGTTATTAATAATTTACAGTATATTCACTGGAGTCTAATACTTCGACGACAGTCGTTCACTGCATGGGACACGTATGTTCTGAACAAGCTGCAAATCCAGTGAAATATCATACTTTATTTTTTCCACAGTTTTTACTTCTCCTTGGCAGAGTGGTGACCGTGAGGTCGGCAGTGGACCGAAAGGTTAGTTCTGCTTTGCTCTCTGATTTAGAAACTCGCTGCACTAAAGTTCTCTCCCACTGTCCTGCCTTTCCTTCTTCTGCAGAAAACACCTTAATAGTTACGTTTCTAATAAGAGCTGAAACAATACTATGTAAAAACAGTACCTTTCATGGATTTTTAGTAAATGTTATATACATTTTTGCATTACATTCATGCAAAAAAATTCAAGACAGGGTGAAAAAACTTTAATCTTTCAAATGTCTAATAATTTACATTAATGTCAGTTGTGCCTGGGTTTCTAAATGGAGGGCATAGGACAGGGTTCAGAAATGGGTAGATAGACCAATGGATAACAGGGAAATGCTAAGGAATTGTTACTGATTGAAGAGGTTCTAGAGTGAAAGTCTAAATCAGCAACTTACATTCAAGCTGGAGAAAACGCACCTCGTGTCTTTCGTGTGCAAAGTAGGGCAGCAGCTTGAGAATGAACAGCAGGACTGATACCTGGGTGAAGGAAGAGTGATGTCAGTGGGGTGACACCTCAGTGGGATTTGGAAGAACAATGTGACTAATGAAAGAAGAGAGCCAGGCAAGTGGGGGGTGTTTGTGCTTCTGTGGGACAGCAGCCAGAGAGAAGGGGGAGAGCGGATGTCGCACTGGACTCCGACCCCAACGGGCAGGGGGTTAAAACTAGTGAGATGTGGCTCATACGGCCTTCAGAAAGTCACTTAAACTGATTATGAAATCATTGGTCATAAACTGGCTCAACACCATTCTTTCGTGCCACTTTAATCAGCAGCATTTTACACATTTTTTAAAAAACATTAACTTCTCAGTCACTTTATATCATTTTTTAAACAGCAGAGTAGTGATATCAAATTGGTTCTGACCTAAAATTACTATTGAAATGAGCTCTTTTGTCTATTTCAAAAATAAATGTTAATGTATATTTACAAATTAATCAAGTAGGGTTTTTTACTAGTAGTTTTTCTAGAAACGTAGGAGTTCGTAGTCAGTCGACTGTCAGCGTTCAACATTTAACTTTAGAGGAATACAGCTGCCCAACACGTCCGCGTGTAACCTGAACAGACGCTGTGAACATCTCCTCGCACGGCAGATAGTCAGCAGAATGAAGGACCTGGATAATGTTTTGTGCACAAGGTGCGAAAGTGCATTCAACATTTTCCTGTAACATTTGCAGTGTAAAAACTGAAGATGTGCTGCAGAGATGGAATGTGATGCTCTCTTTGCAGTGGAAGAACGGTGTGAGGACTGGAATGGCCATATAGGCACTCCTGCGGACCCAGAGTACTTGGATGGAGTTGTAAAAGAAGCCATAAAAGGACCAGCACTCAGGCGGTGTTCTGGGTGCAAACCTCCAAACGGGCACCGGGACGATGAGACGCCACAGAAAAGAGGGAAAGAGCCAACTGTGAACATGGATACGGCGTTGTTGTGGCCAGTGGAGAAAGGCGGCTTTAACTCCTCCCTCTCCCAGTCCCCACTCAAGGCTTCCTGCAGCATTGATGAATCCTACAAGTACATCTTCCTGCCCCTTTGCTATTCCTTCACCTTTGTCTTCAGCCTCTCCCTCAACTCAATTATCCTCTACCGCTCCTTCCAACGCACACGTCACTGGAACGCCTCCCTCATCTACATGGTGAACCTGGCTTCCACTGACCTAATGTATGGGCTCTCACTACCCTTCCTCATTGCCAGCTACGTTATGAGAGACCACTGGATATTTGGAGACTTCATGTGTCGCCTGGTACGTTTCCTATTCTACTTCAATCTCTACTGCAGCATCTCCTTCCTAACCTGCATCTCTGTGCACCGCTACTTGGGCATCTGCCACCCCATGAAGACCATGACTATGGAGACCAAGCGAGCAGTCAAGGGGACATGTGCTATGGTCTGGGCTGTAGTGTTTGTTCTGACCAGCCCGATCTTTCGTTTTGCACAGACAGGATACGTCATCAGGGAAGGGCCTGGGAACCAGGCTGGAGTTGACGCTGGGCAAGAGGAGGCTTTTCTTAATTGCTGGGACGATGCGATCGACAGAGAGTTCTCAGAGTACGTCCCTTATGGGATCATTCTTCACCTACTTGGCTTTTTTGTCCCATTTGTCATCATTGCCTGGTGCTACTCCCATGTGGTCCTGACCATATTTCGAACTTTACATTTACCACCCCAGCTACAAGAAGGTGGATCTGGGGTTGAAGGAACTGGAGGCCAAGAGAGGATATCGGTGGCATCTGGTCCCCTGACCCCTTATGTGCATAGACGGCGCAAGTCCATAAAAACCATCATAACCATCACAATCCTATTCTCACTGTGTTTCCTGCCGTTCCATGTCACTCGAACCCTTTTCCTTATACTCAAGGAGATGAAGAATGTACATTGTCACTATATGCGTATGGTTTCCATCTGCTACAAGGTCACTCGGCCACTTGCCTCTTTCAATGCCTGGCTTAATGCCCTCCTATACTTCCTTACCAAAGATAAGGGGGCACCTTGTTGCAGGCGGCCTGATCCCACCCACCGTGACCTATTGTGGCCATTGAGGACACTGGGGAAAGCTGGGGATGGAGAGGAAGCAGGTGGACCAGAGCCAAGGCCTGACAAGGACAACGACTCTAAATCAACCAGAATTTATATGGATGGGACTGAGGAGACCAGCAAGAGAAATAAGTAGAAGCTGAGAATGAAGCAAACAGGAAAAGTGTTTAGGGCAGGAAAGGAGTGAAGGTGATGTGTTCAAATCATCTTCAAATAAAAGAGGGGATTTACCAGTTTTCCTTTGTTGACGTTTTTTAAATATTATTTGCCCAAGGGATGCAGCTGCACATTTCAGTGCCTCATCGTCTCTGAAAATTTGATCCTCTCCACGGTCATCCACCCCTTAATACCTTTCAGCTGAGCCTTTCAAGAGGAGGGTCAGAGGCAACAACCACGCATGTAAATGGTACAGGTAAAATGCGCTAATGGTGGACAGAGGATCTTTACTGCCATAGCTAATAAGCAGGCAAACTGCAACACAGTCTGTTGGTATTTATGTAAATAATGTACACAGTGCATTTCGCCTGTTTCAAACGTCCTTTATCTTATCAAACACTTCTGTTGTGTCCAGATCCTGTGTTGCGAATCCTTATTTTCTGTTGATGAGATGGTTGTTAAATAAATGATTACCTTCTGTAGAGAAGAACTTCCTGCTTGGCTGCTGTGTATCTGTGGAGAGTGGATTGTGTGCCCCCCAGGTGCCCGAAGCACAAAGACGTTAGTAAAATGGTTAATAATCTCATTACTTGTCAACTGCACAAACAGCCCACAATGCAGTTTCCCTGCACACTGTCACGCACCTCAGACACCAGAACCCACCAAGCAGTGTCTCATTGCTAAAGTGAGACAGGCTGGCAGCAGCACAGAGTCCATCCTGGAAGCAGCTCAGACAGGAGGACAGTCGGTCGCCACACAGACAACTACATTTTCAAATACTGGCAATTCACAGTCACCACTCCATCTAAAACCCATGTCAGAGGAAGCTGCAAACATGGAGAACATGTAACCTCCACGCAGACTGGAAAGGGACTGAACCCTCTTCTGAGTCAATATGCTATGAGGCACCTGCATTTCACATTGCACCACTGTGCTTATTTTGCTTTTGTTAAATCAGATCTTTGGTACTGTTTGCCCTTTTTTATTATTACAACCGTGTAAGTGCATCTTCATCTGAAACAGTAACACTTCTATCAGTACAAATGTGTAAAAATATCTGTTTTACTGTTCAGCTCACTTTACACATGGCTGCACAGTGAAAGCTACACACGGGAGCTTCTCCAGACAGTTATGCTGCTCTATTTGAACCTTGATTTTCCAGGGTGTGACAGTCAGTAAGTTCTATGACTGGCCTGCAGGTGGCACTGCTGTGCTGGGTGTTAACAGCCTGCAACCGCAGCAGCGCCTTGCAGAAGCGCCGTTTACATCATGAGGCACATTTTAAAACAACAGGAACCAAGTGAACAGATTAAGACAGCAGGGATTTATTGCCTCCACCTAATAGCAAGAACACCGCAACTAGACACGGCTGTATGATGTAATTATGATGCTGGAATCATATCATATGGTGATCGAGGTGGACTTTTTCTGAAAAGTGCATATTTGCACGAAAGGAAATTGGAAAACGTGTGTGAAGAAGTTCTAAAAGACACGGGGCCACGAAAAAAGTTTGAATCCCTTGATAATTATCAACGTTGCCAGGATTACAAATGTACACCTACACACATTTTTCCAAACAGTATTTTTATTTTCAACTCATGTGCTCTCACATTAATTTATCAGAGCCAAAATAAGTCACTTCTTTGCAGATATATTAAAGAAAACAAAAAGCTGCAATATGCTACTTGCTTTAAGTATTCAGACCCCACATATTAAAATTTGGCAGAATCACGTTTTGCTGCAATAACAGCTTTAAGCGTTTTGGTGTGAAGCAGCATTGCAGGCGGCTGGGAGTTTTGTCCCATTCGTCTTGGCAGATCTACAACAGGGTATTCAGGGCGCTTGGTTCATGCTTGTGGACCACGATTATCAGAGTGCCACACGTTCCCGGTGAGACGTTTGACTGCAGGAAATTCGCCTTTTCCCCTTCAAGTCACTTGGTCTCACAGCCAACGCTGCTGAGGAAACCACCTCTACACCATTTTGCACCACCATCCTTCCCTGCAGCAGTGGTTCTTCAGGATGAATGTCAACGAATAACTTACACTAATAATTTAGTTCACAGTAAAAATACTGATTAGAAAAATATGTATTAGTACAATTTGTAATAAAGGCAATTCCAATAACTTTTAAGGGGTTAAAATGCTTGTGCTCCTCATTTGGAGATATCACAGTATATGGGCAGACAAAAAACAAATACTAACCAGGTGTGGCCTCAGGAACATTTGAGATGGTTGGCTGACATGAAAATGAAATAACATCTGTGAATGAACAACTACTGCCATCAGCTGCAGGGTAAGAAAGCCAAAGAGAGGAAAAAGAGAGAAGTAATAAAAATGTGCGTGTTGGAAGCTTCTGGCTCAATGCCGGCACAGAAGACAGACACTTTCAGTTTATAAACAGCACTGAGTCCAGCCAAACCCAGGGCAGACTAAAAAGAAACTGACGTGCTGCTAAACACACAGAAAATCCCTTTGCATTCATTCATGAAATCATCAGCACTGTCATTAAAAACGCAGGCGTTCATCCAGAAGACGCAGCCCTGCCTTCAGCCTCACCACCCAGAACCACTGCAACTTTCCAAGGGTGAAGACATGCTAATATGTAGTGCTATTGTGTCCTTCCGATTGCTCTTTAATACCTAATAACTCAATGATCCATGGAGGCCTCAACCACAGATATTGCTGCCTTTGGTCGAGCCCAGTGTGAATGATTAAGCTCGACGCCCCTTTGCGCGTGTAACATAGCCGGACTGGCAAGTTGTTCCGTGCGTCAGAACACAGATCCTCCGGAAAACAAAGCTTTGCACTTGGCACTGCTTTTAGTTCTTATTTGCAACATCAAAACCATGAAGGGAATGATAGTGGGCACCTCGATACCCAGTTGTACCACATACTATTAGTAACACAGCGGGAATCTTTCCTAGGTCCTAATCTCAGTACCTATAAAGCTCAGTTTCTGCCTGCTTGTTCTTTACGCACAGCTTTTATTTTTCAAGTCACAAACTTCAAATTCGGCACACAGGTACTTCTCACCTTACATTAGGTTTTTGCACAGTCAAACACACACAGCACTATACACATTAGTCTTGTGTGCCTCCAGGAAGATCCCACCTAATACAAAACGTCACACAATAACACATAATTACATAATTTGTAACTTACTGCAGTTGAATTAGTTTTTTTCATAATGGGATTTTTGTGTGGGCCAAGTAAAACTAAATTCCTTTTCAAAGGTTGGGAATAAAAATATATGTAATACTTGACTGACACTTTACTCAGCTGTAGCTTGGACATTGTTTCTCATCCATGATGTGGTGGATTTATTTTTTTTTAATTTAAAATGGCAATAAGGCCTTATTTTCACTTAATCGTGAGGTACTGTGCAGTAACATCACACCTCATGTTCATACATAGACAACTGCAGTTAAGAAATTAGAACAATTCAGCAACAGCTCCACTTGTTTTCTCTCCAGCTTTACAGTGCAGGGTGATTCAAATAGAGTTGAACACTTTCATAAACGTATAACTCAATAGCCATATTGTAAAGCAAGCCTCAAGTTTTTGTTAATCTTACAAATACAAAGAAAACTACATTTTCATATGATACTTAGAGTAATACATTTGTGAAACAATTCAAATGTTTTTGAATCGCCTTGGGCAGATACTTCCATGTACATTATCAATGATGCCTTGTCCAGGACAGAACCGGTGGTCCTGCGCGCCTCACAGGAGGACAGTGACTCCCCAGGATGCAAAGCCATCACACATGTTCACACGCTAAGGCAGACACACAGGTTCACCTGAACCACAATTTCGGCAGTGGAGGGGGGGTCCCCACAAGAACAAGACGAGGACGTCCAGACTTGTCACAGATGAAGCGCAACGCGGACCTGAAGGTGCTGTAAAGCACCAGCGCTACTGTGCTGCTCTAAACTAAAATAACTACATTCATACATACATTCAACTGTCTCCTCCGTTGGTTTTCTGGCATCTTCTCGCGCTGCGCGGTTCCCTCCGGCTGCAGTTCTCACAGCGGCCACGGCGGGGAGATGTAGCCGCTACAAAGCAGTCACTACGTTTGGCTGCGGACTTGGGCGTTTTTAAATTGTATTGATGCATTCTAAAATTGTTAACTTTTAAAGTTGGATATCTAGCGAAAATTGTAGGAAAAATTGCAACGAGCGAGTCTGGAAGTCTTTATATACTTATGGTGAGGTTTATTGCATTTAATACGGCTGATTTTTTGAATTGCGCGGCTGTAGCTGTCAGATGCGCTCGGGATTTAGTTTGAAACTTGTCTTTACTGAGGACTTTTAATGCGCTGTGGTGACCTGCTCCTCTTAGGGTTACGCTAACAGCCTAAATGCGTAGAACAGAAATCATTCTCTTCGTGTGTCATTCTGTGTAAGTCTACTTTTCTCAGCGTTATTGCGGTAGGTAACTGATCACCTACTTCTAGATAGCTTGGAAAAGAATTATCTTGAGCGTCAGCTAGCTGTCCAAACTGGATCACTTTGCCTTATAACAATAGCCGACTTTTAAAGTAATTGACAAACGCACAGTCTTGCGAGTCTAGCTTTTTTACGGCCGGAAACGTTTCAGCGAAGTCTGAGAACTGGCGTACTTGGATGAAAAGGAGATAAAGCTGAAGATCGACGGAAAATTCAGTCCTAGTCCAGGATTCCCGGTGAGGCCTGCGGGTCAGGCTTTCACCGGAATAAAGTAGCTGCGTTTCACTGACTTTGACAACTACGACCAGCTGGCGGAGCAAGAGGAGCCAGAGGCCCCGGCGACGCGCGATGGAAGGGATGGAAGTGGACCAGTGCGCAGGCGCAGCTGCAGGAGGCGGTGCTCTACGTAGATCAAATAGCGCCCCCATGATCAGCGGTGTCAGGTGAGGGAACTACTTTTACCACCCGCCCCCCCGTCACGTTCGTCAAGCCGTTTTTCATCATTCCTTCAGTCCAATCAGCGAAATGTTGTTTTGAAGGTTCAGAATCTTGGGTCCCCTGTCTCTGTTCTCGATTTCTATGAAATTACTTTGCTAACCAGTCACAACCCCTTGCAGTGACGGAATGATGGTGTTCAGCCCATCCAGTTCGGCTCGCTATCGCCGGAGCAGCGTGTCCGTAAGCCTCAGTTCCCCTGTGCGGGTTAGTCCACCTGATCCGGACCCATCCGTCCCTCTGTGCCTGCATTCGTGCCCATATTGCATCTGTGACTGCTAGCACACAAACATATGTACATAAACACATAGTGTACATGAGTACATTCTCACATTTAGCAGGATTGAGAGACCCATTAAACCTGTGTGGTTGTTCTAGGGAATGCCACTGTGCCCCTTTCCACTTGTCATTGAGAAGCCAGATCAAAAATGGCAGGTAAGGATAAAGTTTTGACACGCAGCCCAATGCATGAACAGCACTTTCCCTCATATTGTATAGAGGAACATTGATAGTTTCTATATATTAGGAAGAGAGTATGGAGCTCAGTCTAAGAGGAAGTATTCATGAACTGAGGTAAGGAACCAAACAGCATACTCACAGCCTCAGACAAATGTAATTATAGTTACTGTCACACTTGTTAACGTTTCACTTTTAAACAGCTGAACACTTGACTCACTCGTTTCCTTTCTCCTGCATTGTTTTCTCTCATGATCTTATTCTGCCTTTCAGTCAGTGGTATGACCATGAGTTACTTGTGAGTATTTCCTTTTCAGTAGTTTGCATATTTGGATCTAACATGTTTAATTACACATCAGAATTCAAGGCTTTGTCCAAGGTTCTACTGCAGTGCAGACAAAAATTCAAAAACCCCTTATATCATGCACTTCCTTCACAGGATATCTGTTCTCTGGATAGTGGCGTGACACCTAACTCATCCCCCAGCTCAACTAGAAGATTTAGGGGGTGAGTTTCATATTTGACAAAATAACAGCTATGACAGCTTCTTCAGTTCATTTTAATGTTGTTTCCTTCATTCTCACATATTGTGTTACTGTAGAATTTTAAAACAACATAACTGGCATTTTTATAATACATCTATTACAATTCATCATCATTGAGTTAACCTGGAACGACTGTGTCTTTTTGGGTCTTTCAACATCATGATCTCAACTTCATAGATAAACTCAACATTTTAACATGTATGGCCTATAATTAGAACAATTTAGGTAGCAGGCAAAGGCTGAACAGTACAGGCAATCATCAACATTTACATTTATTTGTTTAGCAGGCAACTATATCGAAAGAAATGTACACAGATCACTACGTAGTATGTATCTGACACCTTTATACAAGGTGGTTTGCAATGCTACATTAACCTCTTCTTATAATCATTCACCCATCTATACATCAGATCAAAGTGACACACAGTACAGTTTTAGATCCCCACTTCTCCTGGAACACATATCTGTGGACTGTGGGAGCCATCACCAACACAAGGAGAACATTCAATCCTATATGGACTGAGCCAAATCTGAATATATCAGATATAATCTTAACAGCACTGCCTTTGTCTTTTTCCCCATTTTAAAATAATACAGCCTGACTATTTAATTGTCATTGTTTCATGTTAAAATCTGTTTCTAGAACGTGTGACTTTTTGTCATGTGATGCCAGACTGAAGGGAGAAGCTTGATGCAGTTCTTTTTCTCCAGCAGGGCTGCAATAAGTCAAGCTGTAAGATGGTCATCTGTAACTCCTCTGAAAAGAAAAGGTGAGTGCAAAAAAATGAGCTCAGGCAACATGTAAGTTGATCTACCCTTGAAAATTAGATGTCAGTATTTTTCAAATTACTGTTAAATTTGCACACACTGAAACACGTTTGCTTGCATTATAACAATAATTTAAAAAATACTGGCATCTACTTAACTAGGGTTCTTTCTCTTTTGTTGTTCAGTCGTTCATGCAAACTACCATGGGCAGTCTGCGAGGCTGCAAGTGAATCAGGTTAAAGGATATGTTATGTATAATGCAGCAGGTTGTGTAGAGGTTAGAGCTGCTGCCTTGCACTGAAATGACCCAGCTTCAAATGCTACCTCCTTCTAATAGCACCCTTGAACAAGACACTTACCCTGAATTGTTCCAGTACAAATGATCTAGCTGTAAAAACAAAGGGTAAGCTGATGTACGTTGCTTTGTAGAAAAGCATCAGGTACCTAAACAGTTAGATAAATGACACCTGTTGAAGCCTTTATCTCCAGTGAAAAGTGGGTGCAGGCTGCACTTCAGTTGAGGTGCGATTCTGCATTCACCCCCCCCCAAAGCTGGCTTGGGTTTCATGCCATGAGAATTTTATTTTCCTGTAGTTAAATTGGGAGAAAATAAGATACAAAATTCAAAAAAATCCAAACATAATATACTGGTAACATAAAGTTGGAACATTTCAGAATTTAACACAGAAATCATGCAAACAATTATGTGAACCTAACATGTGCTTGTGGATTGACATTTTATTACTTTATATTATTTATTGATTTTTGGCTTGGATTCTTCAGGAGGAACAGAGTCTGATGGACCCCCCAAAAAGCTGTTTGTCGCTGGGGTAACCAATTCTCCCCACAACATAGGGTATGGTGTTAGGTGAGGCATTCTTTCAAACTAAGGGCCATATGCACACAATGTGCAAATAGATACAGAGACCCATCTATGCTCACTTGCCTAAGACCATCGCAGCAGTGGTAGGTCAGGCACATTAGTAAAGAGAATCCACTGTCAAGCTTTTCAAGGCTTTTAGAAAGTCAATACCACTTAATTCACAGGTACAGTATTTTTAGCAACATTACAAGAATGTTCCCACCAACTTTCTCACACTTTACCACACCAGGTCATGATTTATTTGTGGCAGATAACAATACAAAGACACTCAAATGCTTTAAGTAATGAAATGTGAGATACACCAGTGCCTTTCTCAGGATATCTGTCAACTTATCCTGTATATTCGTAATTCTTCCTTGCTGTCCTGTGTCTCCCACTCCATTTCCTTCTTCTATCAGTTCTGTGTCCCAGTCGGTGTGCCCTTGTCCAAGGGAAGCATCCATGTCTTCTGGCCTCCTGGCACTTTCTCCCCCAGCATCATCCACTTCCCATCACCCCAGCATCTAAAATCACACCTGTCACTAACAACCTAGACAAGGTAGTAAACACAAACGGGCACATACATACACTCGCACATGTGCATACAGTTTGCTGCTATACTGTAAGATCAAAATACAGAGCATCGGTCAATTGAGATGCACAACTAATAGTGCCTAAAGACTGCATTATTATTCAGGCAAATTTTCATGTAAAAAAAATGGAAAACATGTCAAATGCTGCTTCAGTAATTAAGGAAACAAGCATTTCACATTGTTCACAAGTGGTTGTGACTAGTTAGCAAAGTGTATCTCCTCTATGCTTTGTATGCAATTTACATGCAGGAGTCTTGTCTGCAATGAATCAGATACAGTACGGGTAACAAATTCAGTAAGTACACAAATGGAAACATAGTAAAATGTAAAAGTTATGTCTATCCAGAAACACATAAACATTTTTTACTGTAGTCATCTTTTGTATTTCTGATATCAGTGTCTATGCCGGCTGGGTATCTGAACTGAGAAGGATAACCTATCGCTGTGTAACCACATGTGGCTGATAATCACTTCATGCGATTCTCTCTAAAGGAGGGCCAGGATTTTTTGTTCATTTCTCATCTCCTTGTAGCCGACTAATGGAAACAGTTTGTAGACCACTTTGAAAATGTTCAGTTCACTATAATTTGTTGAACATGGATGTTTGAATGTTGAACAGTACTGGTACATGTGATTTCATCTGTTTAAAGGAGTGTCTGACCTTGTTTACAAGCTTTGCACAAGGTAGCCTGTAAAAATTTTAAGGGAACAAAAGCAAATTCAAACATTCTGTACATATGGTTAGAGCTTTATATTTGACCAAGAAATTTAGGTTGGAAACCTGGGATTAAGCACTATAATTGAACCCTTGAGAATGGCATTTTACCTGATTTGCTTTATTAAAAATATGCAACTGTGTAAATAGTTGATCTGTGAATTAACTTTGGACAGGCGTTTTTGCCAAAACAAATGCATATAAAGATGATACTTGGTGTTCCAAACTTGTAAATAGAGCTACAATTATGATACAAAAATACAAAGTATTCATTTCTCTTGAGTGTTTATTCATTTCAGGTTGTTAAAAAATGAGTCCATCTGAATAAAAACAATCACTGACACCTGCATTAGCTTATTTGCTCTTTGTGTGGTGATATGTTTGTTGTTCAAAAAAACCAGGCAATAGGTTTTAAGACCCTCAGCAGTTATTAATTTTTCCATTACCTTTTATACACTTTGATTATATATTATTGATGAAAAGGCATTTTTGTATGTTAAATACGCCAGACTTGAAGTTTAGATTGCAGACCATAAAATATGGGTCTGATAAGACAGCGTGTTTCAGACAGATACAAACTTTTGGGACTAATTGTTAAACATATTTCTTCCTGTTGCGTGAGGGTAAGTGAAATGGTCTGCAGTATATTTTAAAAATATGGAAAGAATACAAGTGTTTATTTTGGCTGCACTGTCCTAGGTTAATCACACACGGAGTCCTGCATTAGAAGAGCTTCTGTATGGTTGAGCACAGAATCAAACATTGACCGCTTCCTTCACCAGCTGACAGTGGTACACTGACAGCCTTTAAAGTAGCTTTGTATGGCACACAAAGACTGGAAAATGTATGAAGGAGCTATATAGTATAATTATATTATTTATAGGATATAGTCTGGAATTTAGGACTTTATTTCTGAAGGTTGACCATTTTTCAGTTAAATGTCTTGGAAAAGGTGCTTGAAGTGGGTCCCAGTACTACCACTTTTCACCAGCTGCAGAACATGGCTATTATTCCCAGTAACTCATTTTATTAGGCAGGGTGCACTAAGTCACGCTGCAAATCTGCTCAAGTGCTGCTTTCCTGTCGTTTGTTGGAAAAGTGTTCTCTTTGTTAAAGAAATGCACACTGAACTACAGCAATATCAATGCGTGTCTTTCATTCCCTCCATAAATTCAAAACTGAATACGTAGTTCCGACCAATACGGCAATAAAGGAAGTACAGACATGTTTTTCCGCACTTCAAACCCTGCTGGGAATCTATCGTGCAGAAAGCAAAAACCAAGATTATTACGAACGATATTAAAAACAGACCGGCGGCTGCCTTTTCAACAGCCGCACCCCTGTTCGCCAGAACCGCGTCACGGGCACGTTTAAGACCACCAGCAGTTATGGACGTGGACAGGCATCCTGATCGCTCGTTATAATCCTCCAGCCATTCGTGAACAGAGGAGAAAAGCTGTTTCCATGCTTCCCTAAACCTCGTGGGTGGTTACACTTTCAGTTCACAAACTGCGGTGCCTTTGGAAAGAAGAGAAAGCAAATTACCAACGGTACAAACACGACAGTTAACCACGCCGGCTTAACGAGGGTCACACACGCATGTGTAACTGCTGCTGCGGCCAATATAAAAAGTTTCTTTTTAGTTATTGCGGGTACCTTAGACTTGCCCGCCTACAAAACTTAGTTATCAAGGTGAATATTTTTTCTGAAAAGGGGGGAAAAACCGTGTAAAAGGTGGTTTCAAACAAAATGATTGCAGTGAAAATGGGATAGAACCACGCGCGCCGGGCATTCCCGCTCCCTGAATTCAAAATACAACCTCACGAGCTCCGTTTCCCGACGTGCACCGCGCTAGAGATAAAACGCTATTTTAATTTCAAAAAATAAAAAGTAAAATTATTTAAGCAGATCTATGAGAATTAGACCATCAGTATAGCTGGGGCGGGTAGTTTTACGAGTATTTAGTATTTGATTGTTTATATTTTTATTTATTTTTTTTTCCCCTGAGCGCCGTGTCACTAGTGTAGTAAGGCAACTGCAAGCAGCCGTTGGCGCCATTTTCAAACAGCGGCGTCTGCAAGAATGATTGGAGTAAAAAGCACTTTTTTTGTTTTCTCAGTTTTAATATATTTCACGGGAAGCCATAAAACATCATAATTTACTGCAGCTTTTACACGAGTTTGGGGACTGGTATTTCTTACAGTTGAGGTAAGTGCTTTTTTTCAAATTTTGTAACTTTTTCAGATTAAAAAACGCACGATTTTAGTTGCGCCAGTATTTTGTGAAGTAAGTAAATAATGCTCACTGCGTTTCATAAGGAGCGCGGTGTGGAATTTGGGTTATTTGTGTGACTGAGCGGTACACCGAGTGCGTGTGTGGGTGGTTGTGTGTGTCACTGGCGCCTTATCGCGGCGAACCCCTCCCCACAGCGGCCGTGAGCCCTTTCAGACGGAACCCTCCACCCCTGAGCTGCTCGCAGTTTCCTCGCGTTCCGCTGTGCCACCCGCACCTGTCTTGGCCTTTACGGCGCGATCGCTGTGGGACGCGGTGCGTGGAATCCTCACACACAAACACAAACACCAGCGGTTTCCGAACGGGTCTGTTTTCTCATCAATCTTGTTATAATATATATTCATTGTTCAAAGCGTTTGGACGCAAAAAAAGTATTTTAGTCGTTGAATTATAAATGCATTCAATTTTTTTTTAACAACCAGTTACTTGTTATACTGAAGTAAGACGTACTACTAGTTTTTTTTTTTTTAAATCTAATTTTGCGGGTGTTTAGGAGCACATAAAATGATCTTTATTTTAATAAACACCTCAGCAAAATCTACGAGGTGTCCACTGCACAGTTAATTTATTACGCGTTTTATTGTACATTTTACTTTAATTCATTAGTTACAGAAACAAAATTCTACCTCTGGGACGCATATACAAGCGAAAATAGTTATTTGTGAAACTAATAAGGTGTGTGATACGGGATACTGCAGCCATATGCTTGTGCGTTTCGACGTCATCGTACCTAGGATGTGCGGTCGGACTTGGACTCCAGTTCCGTTCGGAGTGTGGAGATTGAGTGTTCCCCCCATTTTTGGTTTCTGTGTGTGTGTGTGTGTGTGTGTGTGTGTGAGAGAGAGAGAGAGAGCGAGAGAGTCACTAAAAGGCAGGTGACGACTTTAAAGCTATAAATACTTAATAATCACTGTGTGCAGCTTTGGAGAAAATCCTCTACAGAACATAAACGTTGTGTAGCTGTTCAGTGTTATTTTAAGGCGTTCCTGTCATTTAATCTCATAGAGACTTTGGTTTAATGCCATTAATAGCACACTAACACCGTACTTAGCTGTGCCGCCTTGACCAACTGACGCATTTTCAGCCTTTTCAGTGTTTGCAGTATCTCCCTGTTTATTTACATGTGCCTGTACAACTACAGATATAACTGAACCATTTATACCATTCTGATTTAAAATGAAAGTTTATTCCTGATTCTTTTGTCCAGCATTTGTGTTTTCACCTACTGTATCTAATAAAATAACATGTTAAAATGACCCAGGAAACCATAACTGGGGTATTACTGTAAACTGGAAGTAACAATTGATATTGGAAGCACTTAATTTCTTCCCCTAAAATTTCACAAAGTCTTACTGTTATAAAGGCCGTGTGTAGTCTAGTCAGGGCTCACATGCAGGATTATTTTTCTCATTTTCTTCAATTACTTTATTGAAAATAATGCCCTTGATCAAAAGGACAACTGACAGTTTGGCATGATTTAAAGAAGTACTAGTAAAAATTAAATACAGAAATAGAAATTAAATGAAATTAAAATTTGACTTAGAAGCCCTTTAGAATTGTCACTATATCACATACCTGTTTTTTTATATATTTGTGTGCATGCCAGCAGGGAAGGGTGTGTGTAATAATAAAAAAAAAACTGAAAATCCAAAATATACCATGTCACCAATAGCTATTTTAAACATTAACATTTACATTGCCTGGCCACCTCAATGTTTTTAAGAGTTTTATAGTAAAATGTTTTGTCATATTTGTATTTTACTGCCAAAACAGACCTGATAAAGTAAAATAAAAATATAGCAAGCTTATTTTAGATAGGGAAAATATTTTTTTTCTACATATAGAGAAACATATTTTACTTGATGTGTAATTACTGAAGAATATCTATGAACTATTTGTCTTATAAGTGCATTAATATTAATGTTGTATAGCTTAGCCATGCAAATGTAAATATTTCCACTACCAGATATCTTCCCAGTAAATAAATAAAAAAGATAAATGAATAGAAAATATTGTTTTAATCTGTAAAAATGTGGAGTGTTGCATTTTTAATCTTGTTCGTTTTTTTCCACTAGGATAGTTTATATTTACAAGTCTCTTGTTTTCCCTAATAATGTTTTGACCACTCCTGTATTCAGAGATCTTGTAACAAATTTTCCTTCACAGGTATTACTTGTATAGCTACCGTAATCAAAAATAAATAATTATTTAGGTTTACGCAGTATGAAAACAGTCAGAAATTGTTTCACAGCATGGAGGATTATGAGGCCTATATTCCCTTGCCAGATAAACTAAACTGATGTTGAGGTGGAGGAAGAGATTCTAATGGTCTCTAAGTATCTCTGAAGTGAACTGTGGAAACTCAGTTTTTAAAGTACTTCATTTACAGAAGGTGCATAAATAGCTAATTATCTAATCAAACATCTAGATGACTGGTTTATTAATAAAAAATATAAATTATGGTTATCATTTTACTTCATATTGTGGCATTTCTTCAGATCACTAATTACAGTGGTATTTTGCAGTGTATTGAGAGAAAGTGGTGGCTTCCAGTTTACAGCAATAGTGGTTAAGTGGTTCTGCTTTTTACCAGATGGCTGCCATCCCAGTCCCAGGTGACAGGGAGTCATTGTTGGAAAGCAATTAATTTGAATTGCTTTAGATAATATGTAGCTGTAGCAGTGTGTAAACAATGATGATCGTGATGTTCTTTGCCTGTCAAATATATATTCTTAACGTCCTGGGATGAAAAATGGTATTGCAGTAACACTGGGCACAGCTGTTCCTTCGCTGTTGTGAGCGCAGTGCCACTCTGGTGCATGTGGTGTGGTGTCACTTTGGTTTTTTAGCTGCATGTGGAGTATGAAGCCCATTGTCTCCTTACAATACATGATAAAGGAAGTGTCCCTTGGAGTAATGGTAATAACATTATAATTGCTACTTATTATTATTATTATTATTATTATTATTATTATTATTATTATTGCTGTCTAGTCAGATATTTTTGAAAAGGAACCAATTTGTTGCTAAACTGACTTTTTTTCCCTAGGTAAAAACAGCTGCTGCTTTTAGTTTAATCGATGAAAATAAGACTCTTTATAGTTTTCTTAGGTTTAGGGTTATTGTTTATAAAGTTAATAAATGTATGTTTGTACCTGAATCATTTATTTTAAATGTCAGTGTCATATTATTTCTTTATGATTTAGCAGAAATACTGGAAAACAAATAATTTAATGTTAGGTATTTTTAGTCTTAATTTTAAAAATTAAACTAAAAATGTAGATTTTTTTTCCCCCCAGTGTGACTTTTCACTGTTGGTAAAAATATAATAATAGCAGAAAAGTGTTTAGTTGTGAATTTCTTTTGCAGTGATTAAAACATATGTTTATATTTTCATGCAAATTTGAAATACTTTCATTTAATTTTGTGATGAAGTGGTAGAACTAAGAAAGGTGTGTTGGTAGCTGTTTGCTTGTTATTGTGTGTAAGTAAAGGGTCAGTTTAAGGATGTTCTTTTTTCCCAGATTGTTCTGTGGTTTTCTAATAGTAGTTGCTCTTGCCAGTGAAAATAACATAGTTAACACTGATGTACTAAAATAGCTTTACTGCTCAATTAACAGGCTGAACATGGTGCAAAACGTCTTTATTTTGTTGTTGAATGGGAACATTTCTGACGTTTCCTTTTGCAGTTTTCACTGGTCCTGCTTATATAAAATGTATTTATTGTTTCAAAGGGCGAAAAATGACGTTGGTGTGCTCGTGTGTTCTAGTTTGTTCACGCATGTGCGTGTGCGAGAGTCATCTAGGCCGCATTTCTCAGTAAAACTATCTGCACAACCAGATCAACATTTTCCAACCTTGGCTTTGCTTCAACCAGTAAAGAGGCGCAGAGCGAGCCAGGCCCATTGAGATGTTGAAAAATGGGATTAAGAAAATAAAATAGATATATTTTACAGTTCCTTATGGTTGCCCTCATACGGACTCAGTACATCTTCATTGCTTTGTTTTCATCCTTTCTCCTGCTTTCCGTTAATGCTAACTGAACCAGTGCCAAGACTGAAGTCTGAAAAGCCAGATGACATGGTGTGTGTTTGTGGATTTTTTCATGGATGTAGAGTGAGTGTAAATTAGCCTCCGACACAATGCCGAAATGCACTAATTGAAGGAAAAACAACACATTCCCTCTCCGGTTTCCCTTTCTTGTTGCTTCTCCATCGTGTGTTTTGCCCCCCTCCCACCCTTGTCTGTCCGTTGCCTGTGCGAATGGCTTGGCAGGGGGACAAGAGGGAGAGTGAGCGAGTGCCGTTGAGCTCTGGCGCAGCCCAGTCATGGAGCCTTACAAAATAATTTTTTGTCCCCAGACTGTAACAGCCACAGACCCCAAACTTCACATCCTAGTAAAGCAGTCCCAAGGGAACCCCCCGATTTTTTTTCAGATTTTTCCAGTCCCCTGAAAAGGTTCATTTATTTGTAGAAAGTGACGCCCCGGGAAAAAGCCTACACGCACCCTGCTTTTTATGCCGACCAAGTTCCTCAGACGGCATCACTGGCCGCAGCAAAGCAGAGGCAGCACACCACTGGAGAGCAGGTTGTGGAGGTGAATAGGGAGGAACGGTCTGGGAGTAGAGTTGGGGGAGGGGTGGGGGTGTCACATTTTTAAGGAAAAATTTAGGGTTCAACACCCCATCCCTCCCAATCAAGGATAAAGACCCCTAGTTTAGACTGTTGGGATTCTCTCCTTTTACTGTAGGGATGGAGAGTCCCATTGTGTGGTGAGTTTTAAACCTGGAGAAAGTCCTCTGTACTTTTAAAAATGTTTTTCTTTGTGTATGTTTGAATATTTGAGATTTTTTAATTTTTATTTTTGTATCAGTAGGTGACTTTTTGTACCATACTGTTAAGGTTCTCAGCTACAGCCTTGAGTGTTCTGTTATAAACAGCTTTTTCCAGAATTAAAAACTATGTTTTGATTTATGTTTGATAAAGCAAGGATGAGGTGACAGTTTTTCATCGCCTCTCAGATCCTTAGCACATATAAATGAGATAGAGAGGTGGAGAAAGAACAGAAAATTATTTTTTATCACTTGAAATAAGAACAACAAAAAGAAATCGGGCATGATTTATTAGTGTCGGTTTACTCCCTGATGGACTGAATTACTTTGATGTTGTAGTGATTTAAAAAAAAAAAAAAAAAAAAAAAAAAATTAGAGCTGATTACAAGCTGCCTAGAACCCTTGTTTTCTGTGTTCATCGTTTTGTATCCTGATGGTGGGGTTCTGTGGAGAAGCTCTGGAGGTAAGTAGATGTTTTTTTCATGCTGTCTCTCTCTTGTTTTCATTTCCAGCGTTGAAAGTTTTGCAGCCCCTAAGGGGTGGTTATGTGCAATGTAAAACCAGGCTGTCAGCTTTTCATCTACGTCTTGCTTTTCTCTTCTTCTCCTTGTCCTCTCTCTCTTTTTCGGTTGGACTGAAGCTGACAAACAGCAGCCTCATTCTCTACACGCCTGTACCCAGTGCAAACAACACTTTACTGGCAGAATCACTTGGGTGAAAAAGCAAAAAAGCCCAAGGATGTTTACACCTATGATTTCCCTTGTCACTGCTGCCCATGTGGGTGCTCACAGTAAGGAAGCGTTTGTGTGTGTTTATAGGTCAGCCGCAAACCCACGTTTGCAGTACGCAACTCTTATCGTAGTTCGGTTGATTGTTCATGTGTAATTACAGCGTTGTCATGTGTTTATGGCTTATAATACTTAAATAGCTTGACAGACCTTTCACACTGTTTTCTGCTTTGAATGGTGGTTTGCTGTTGTGGTGCTTCTGCTTGTGCTTATTGTTATTGAAAGTTCAGCTTGAAAGTACATAAAACAATATTTTAGTATGATATGAAATAATGTGAATATTTGAGTATATTACTGTACATTTTTAATCAGTATTTACGTGTGTCATGTGCTTTTGTTTGTCCTGATCAGAATGGCTTATGTTTTCAGTACACGAGTTTGGGTGTGGTGTGCTTAAGGAAAATATTATTATTACTTCTACATAAAACTCAAATAAAATATTGTTCCTATTCATTTAATTAGAGGATATTTATAAATTATAATTTGATAGGAAATTGTTTATCATTAGTTTTTTGGGTTACATATATTTAAGTAATTAGTTATTGCCACATCATTTTTTTTGTGCTGAATCTTTTTTTTTTTTTTTTTTTGGTTATTAGTGTAACATTATTGTATGTGNTTTTTTTTTTTTTTTTTTTTTTTTTTTTTTTATTTTTTTTTTTTTTTTTTTTTGGTTATTAGTGTAACATTATTGTATGTGATGTTTGTGACCGTAATGTTTGTATTGTTTATATTATATGGCTGCTATGCATTTTAATCATTTCGTAATATCTTGTATATCTTGTGCATTTTTGTCCTTTTTGTCTGTACCCTCCTCCATTTTGTTTTGTCCTCCATTTTGTCATGGTCACTTGCAGATTGCACAATAATTAATTTCAATTCATAATTTTAGAATTACTTTTTTATTTTATTGCAAAGCATCTATTTTTATATTTTGCACAATGAAGTACCTCCTTTCTAATCCAGCCAGGAGGACAGTATTTTAGTTTTTTGGTTTTAATTAACAAATGCTGTAAACTTTCAGATTATTAAATTATATGTCGATGTTATTAATTTCTACTTTTATTTTTTTTTTATTTGTAATAGATGTGCAATATTTTATTCTTGATTTTACATTTAGCGGACTTGACCAAAGTCGTGCAGCTGCTAAGGTAAGTAACTTTTTGGTTTAATTGAGAAGTAATCGTCTCCCAACTGCTGTCAGCCACGTTAAATGGTCTACTGATGCATGTCCAGGCTAAAGTATTGTGTGCAGAAAAATTGCCAAATCAACCCATGTATCTATAAAACAGGCCCTTGAAGACCATAAGTATTTGAGAGTTGGAAAACAGAAGGATAGATCATCAATCTATTCTACCACAAAACCCCAAACTTGACAGATTGTGCTATATGGAGTAAAGAGGATCACTGATCCGAAAAATGTGTTGCATTTCATAACACATATGTTGTCTTTCAGCAGTGTAGACAAGCTCTGTCCAAGGCCGATGTGCTTGAACATTGAAACGGTTTAGGGAGACTCGACCTTCTGACAAGTCGTGTATTTGACGTGCTTGAATTTCTGAACGATGTAAGGAGTAGAACTACATACAACTGAATGTGTTAAAGTGAAGCACCCAGTGAGAATGGAAGAGGCAGATGTTAGTGTTTTGGTATAACGTCATGTATTGGTCCGATGCTAAGACAGTGAATGAGAAACGCTTGGTTTTTATCAACATAGTAAACGGAGGTTTCTCACACCGTCAGCTCATGAATCGCGTTAAAACTGAACAACGTGGTCATGTTGCCCTGCTCTCTCCTTCCAACACATCGAGCTGACCTTCCAGAGTGCCCTTCAGCAGCACATCATGGTTTGCAGGCACCCAACGACAGTTTCCAAACCATTCTGTGCTGTTATTGGGAACTACTGGGAAAGTCTTTGTCTGAAAGAAACACCACTTCTTCCGTACAGTTCTTTGATGCATGTCTTTGAGGTGATGAGCAACGAGCCCCATGCATGCCCTCGGCTGGCATTCTTATGTTTATCAACCAAACTTGATTTTTCACAAGATGGATAGGAACTATTGTAAAGAGATATTTGATGCACCTGTACCTCGTGTTTTGAAGATCCACGTTAGGAATTTTTGAAGATGCAAGCAGTTCAATCCATCCATCCTTCTCTTATCGTTAACCACTTATCCTGCTGAGGGTCCTGGTGGTGCGGAGACCCTCCCAGGATCATTTGACACCAGGCCAAGAAATTACACTGTAGGACGGGCTGCCAGTCCAAGTTGGTTTGTTTATTTTTAATGGCATTTTTGTCAACATTTTATTTCCAAAAAGTGCAAAGTGAAAATTGACTCTAATTCTGTTTTCTGGGAAGTTGTGCAGTTTACACTGTATTTAACTGAGCTTTTTTGTTTGTTTTTGTTATATTTCTGTATCCAAAAGTTTTGCAAAAACCACCCACTGAATAAATAGAGGTACATGTCATTTTGCTTTTTGATGGTTAGGGTTAGGCGACCAAATGTTGCCAAATATGAATCAGTTGTTTGTAAGAGCTGAGATTTTAAAGTGAAAAGCTTTCTGCATCTCACCGTCCCTTTCCTGCTTACACCGTTTTATTCTCCAGTGGCCCCTGAAACAACAGCAGTCTCGCACAGAACAATTGATCATGTGAACTGAACATGGTATATTTTCAGTTTCATTCATCTTAGTTATATTTAATGTTGCTTCATATTAAAGATAGTAAAGTAAAATGACCCTCTGCATTGTACAAGCTGTTTACATTTACGGTGGTGTTTTCAACCAAAACTGGTCTAAGTAAATAAAGGGGCTACACTGTACTCTGAAACTTTTATTGCAAACAGTTCCAACTGGAAAGTGGAAAATGCACTAAAGATGCAATAAAAAGAGGCCAAGATGAGAGATCAGTGTCCTCAGTGTATATTTTACTACAACCACTACAATGTGTGTCCTCACAAACAATCTGCCCACCTGACCCAGTCCCCCGCGTTGCATCGTCCCAAAACACCAGAACACACAACTGATGAAAGTTTGAGAAGGAGACGGGTGAATGAAAAGCACTGTGACGTGTTCTGGGTGGCGTGGCGGTGTGTGCCCGCGGTAGGCATCGTGGACCGTGTGCAGCGGGGTCCGCAAGCTACCCACCACTTAACCCCATTAGCAAAGGTAGGGGCTGTGAGATGCAATGGCGAGTGGCCTGAATGCGCTGCAATGAAACGGCGTAACTGTTTCCTTTTCCACGAACATTGCGTAGCTGCATGGCCAGTAGCCCAGCACCTTCTCGCTTTAAGCTCAACTCCAGCATCAGATGTTCAAACAGTAGCACTATTAACATATCAGTCTGAATAAAAGGGATGCTGGCCACTAAATCTGTGGGTGTAAGCTGATGGATATCTGAAGATCAATAATTGTCATGGATCAGCCAAGGAGCGGGGGAGCCTGAGCTGGGTGGCAGCATTGGCCACACCGGGGGTCGGGCTTCGCTGCTGTAGCCAGGCAACCTGCCCCTGAAGGACGATCCAGTCAAGTGAGGGACACGGACACTTGGTCACCTGCGCAGCAGTCTTACAAACCCATCAGCTCAGCTGAACCTCACTCAGATGAGGAAACAAGAGCCCTGCAGCCTCACAATTAAACGCACAGAAGCAAACACACCATGAGGGTCAAAACATCACCCTGTCCCACTCACCATTCTGCAGCCAGCGTTGTGTGTGACCTGCGGTCACTTGGGGAGCACAGGGGGCCCCTCCCCCCAAGAAAAAGTTTTGATTTTATGTTTTCAAATTTTAGGTTCACATTCCTTTGGCTGCTAGGATGTTAAATTGGAATAAACATTTCCAGCTTAGATGAAGTAAATTCATAATCTGGATTTCTTCCAGATGAATATCCAGTGCTATGAAAGTTGAAAATTGAAAAGGGGCCAGGGGCTACATAAGAGAATCCTCTCATTTATTGAGCATCTTTGTATTTGTAATTGGAGAAACTTTCTGTTCATGCAAAAGGTTTTTGTACGACATTGCAAATGCCCACTGTACTGTCAACATGACAGAGAAGTAAAGAGTGTAAAATGTAGTGTAATGGTGTTGTGTAGTTATGTTCTTGTGAATAACTGCCCACACAAATAGTTTTACACATTTTACTAAATTACTGCTTCACTTTAAAAATACAGGTGGCAATTACACAATTGTTGTACAAAACAAAATACAGGTGTAATGGTCAGACCACATCCAAACTGCACATCTCAGCTTTGCTGTGATTATGGAGCATCAGCATGGAAATCTTGGGAGAATTATTAAAAATCTCAGTGTTTCGTCTTGGAAACATTTCCAAAGTTATATAAAACTTCACCACAACCAACTCAACTATGTAAAGTTGTTACAGCTAAGCTTTCTGGGAATTATGCCTTTCAGCAGGACATCACACAGCTGCTGCACCTTTCAGAGATGAAGAGCAAGCATTGCAAAGTAAAGATTTAATTACAACATTAACAAAAACCTTTCTCTGACAACACATACAGGCCAACACTCGTGATACTTACAGTGTGTTCATTATAGAACTGGGGATTTAAAAAAAAAAAACCATTTACAGGGTTCAAAATTTGTATTACAGGGGCTTAGTAATGTCAGATTCATAAGGTTAAATGTGTACATCATAAAATCTTGATGATAGCGACACGAGCCTTTAAATTAAACATTATTGGTCGGCATGACTGTTAGATACCCCCATCCCAAATATAGAATTTTGTTCCTCCTACAACTACTGAAAATGAGGCAAAGGTCTGTAGCAGCAGTAACTACATGAGTAGTGACAGCTCTTCATGTAAACACAAATGCGTTCAGTACCAAAAGATGTAGGATCAACAGTGTTATAGATCATTTCAAATATAAGACTTGTGTTTAGGCAACACTACACTATACCTGGTTGAGATACAACTCGTACGAGTATGGAGAAATATAGTAATGAGCCAAATGGCACAGTAAATGTACCACTAGAGGTTGTGGTAATGGGACATCAAGGCAATACAGCTTTGAAATTTAAGAAATGATTATGCAAAACGGTAATTAAAAAGTAATCGGTGAGGTAAATTTTCAAAGTAGTGCCTAAATCCACAGCTGTTAAATGCTGATGTTCAGGCAACATGATTCAAACACTGCACTGGGAAGGAGAAAAGCATTAAAATGAGATTCCTAAACCAAAGCACTGCAGTATAAACTGTAGTACAAATGTAAGAATTTCAAATTTACCACAATTCTTCTGTCCCCTTGCAGGGGAGTAACTTTAACTTCCCTGGTTTTGGTTGGAAAACACGAGGACATGTGGCTGTTTACTGCCACATGCCAAAGATGAGGACCCAGCTAAGTGCAGGCAACTCAAAACCATATGTTATATGAACTAAAATATATACAATTGAATAATATAATATACATAAAGAAACTGGCTTCTGACATTTACGAATAAAAGCATTTACAAAATTCTTCAAAACTTAAGAGAATAATGAGAAAGAGTAATCCCTGCTCTTAAATGCAATGCTTTTCCTTTTTGAGCACCCTAAACTACAAAAAATACATAAAGTTTACTACCCTAGGCTGAAAATAAATGATGCCTGACCCACATCAAATGGCAAAAGTCAGCGTGAGAGGAGGGGCAGGTCACTGGAGTTCATGATGAGACTGGAGTCCAGATTAAGACTCTCTAGAAAAGATATATGGTACATAGATGTAGTAAATGCATTTAAAAAATATCCACTGTACAATTATAATAGCACAGCAGCCCCTGATGGTCAGAGGACTGAGGTCCAGGAAATACTCACCTTGATCAAAGTTCAGTTTCTTGGCAGCGGAACCTTCACCCAGTCCCTCAATATCCACCAGGTCACTGTTCACATCCGAGTCGTTCAGGGCACTCAAGGTGACATCTGCTGGGACATTCCACACACACAGTCATGTACAAGAAATGCAAAAATAGACATAGAAGGGAGAGAGAAGAATACAAGTCCAAGGTAAAAATAATAAAAATGAGGAAACATTTGCAGAAACACAACTGTAAAACTGTAAAACACCACCTCCACATCAATTAACATCAGGCCCTTGGAGATCAGTCATTTACAAAACAGACAGGCATACCTTATAGGTCACTAATAAAAACCCACCTGCTGTCTTCGGTTTCTTAATGGTGGGAGGAGCTGTGGAGGGGCTCTGAATCCCAGATGCCACAACAACCTGCGATGTGGGCACTGTGATGACTTGGGGAGCAGGGCCAGAAGTCACAGCTATGGGTGTTTTTTTGGTGGTCTTCTTGGGGGACTCTGAGGAGAGGGGAACCCGGCTGTCTTCGTACAGTTTTCGCTTTACCGTGGTCTTGATCTGAGCACTGATTTGGGGAGGATCACAAAAAAAACCACAGAACTGGTGTGAATAACAAAATGTCATTTTGTACACCCCCCATAAAGGAAAAACTGTTTGCAGACAGGTTTAAATATAGTGGATCCACAACTTCAGAATTTTGTAGTAGTAAACTTTTCTCAACAATTTGTCTAGCTCTGGGTAACCATCTTTTTTCTGCTTTTTCCATCTACAATGTGTCATACTAACTCAGAGACTCAGAGAAAGAGAAAGAGAAAGAGAGAGAAAGAGATGCTCCATTCCCCATCTGAAAACCCCTGGTGTTGCCTACCTCCCCACACAGCTGTTCAGGTGAATGCAGTTATATTTATTTTTATTCATTTAGTGGACACTTTTGAAAGTGCTAAACAATTCAGAATAAAACAGTGGACGTCTCCAACAGAAAGAAACAGATATAATAAGGTGCTTCTCACAGACCGGTCACTTAGGCCAATACTACCATTTTCCCTACAGGTTACACAAATAGCTGTACACAATTAAAATGGCTCCATGTTATGTTCAGCTAATGAACTTTGAGGAACGACTCCCTCCAACCAAGTCCCAGTTCAGTTTGAAAGTTGGGAATCCACTGTAAGCATGTGACCTGAGCAATACAGCTGTTTCAGTGTATAACCAGGTAAGTTATTGTGCAAAACTATGACAATGTCACAGGGCACATTTGGATCATATTCCTTCCAAAGAGAATTCTTCTATGTCCTCCCTGATTTCTCAGTTTTGTATTCAGACACCAGTCCAGGAGACACACAACGCAGAGAGACAGATGAAACATTCAGTGTGCTAAGAAAACTGAGCAACAGGATCTTTTCTTTCCATCGAATTCTAAAGCACACAAAGGGTTTTCATGGACAGTGCAGGGGTGGGTAATGTCATGAAAGCTGGTGTGGAATATGATTTGTCCTTAAACTGCAAAATTTAGAATATTCTCCCTCTCTCTGAATTAACAGATCTACCTTCATAGATTAAAACAACACTGTGAGAATACTGGTAAAATTTAGACACATTAAAAGAAAGAAAAAAAATTACACACACACACACACACACATATATGTATTTATGTATGTATGTATGTATGTGGTGAAAAATAATGACCAGAAAAGCTATTTCAATTGATAGGACCAAACAGAAACCTCCTTGCACTGACTGATACCATTTTTCAGACCAATAGCTGATATACTGTCCAAATAGCAACTCCAATCGACTAGCAATTAACTGCACTGACCAACTAATCCTTATGAAAGATTACAATTACATCTTTCCCAGTCTGAGAGTTTGCAACACCCCTGTCAAGAGCCAAGGTAGCGCAGGGCCAAGCAGACGGACCCCAGTGTCCTCTAAATCCACAAGAATATATCTACGCCCACAAACACAGAGACTGGACAAAAAGGAAAGAGTGAGCAAGAGAAGCTGCTGCAGCTAACCCCAGAGTGAAAGCAAGCAGGGCACCATGTAGACACAGAGGTGGAGCTTCAAGGAGATCTAGAGATGGTGAGTGATGGAAGGAAGAGGGGAGGGTTCTGGGGGCAGGAGGTCATGGAGCAGCAAAGAACGCCTAAGGAATCAGCTCCTTACACAGTGCGCTCCTTGATGACTGAGCTGATACTGTTCAGGTCGTCACCAAAGCGCCTCACAGCCGACCGCAACATCTCGATCTCAGTGTCTGTCCACTTGGCTCTGCGAGACACACAGCGGATGTCATTCTCCCAGAATTCTCTCAGCCAAGAGTTAAGAAATGAGAATTCAGACTATCAAATGAATGTTTTGCACTTCTAATTTTTTTCTGCCCTACAAAAAGTCTGAAACAATGATTACTTTTCCTGTATCAGTACAAAAAAAAAAAAACTTTGTAAAAATAAGAGCAATTGGTTAATACAAAAAACAAACTAGAACTCATGAAAGAAGCTGAAACATGAACAAACAACACAAGAGATCCAGCGTTACAGCTGCACATGCGGACATGCTGGCAGTATTAAACAAAGGCAAATGTACATCACACGCAGCATTTGAAATTCTGCAGAACACTGGTGTGTGTGACAATACTCTAAACACACACTCCTAAAAACGGCATGCTTAAATACACACCTCAGGTTTAAGGCTCAATCAGACCCCGGTGTTTCAAAGCCCTGACTGTAGTGAGTGAAAGGAGCACCGAGAGACTGGGAGAACCAGGTGATCACACTGAAACATGGTATCATACAGCAATGTCTCTGCTGGGAGTTGTAAAGCAGGACTAGCCACCAAGCCAAGTGCTTTACTACAAATTCTGATGTGTGCAAAAGGTGGGGGGGGGGGGGGGGTCCCTGGATCTGAGAAAACACCGATAATAG
>UFQX01000897.1:0-21373 GCA_900497675.1 Arapaima gigas | reverse complement strand
GCAAAAGGGGGGGGGGGGGGGGTGGTCACTGGATCTGAGAAAACACCGATCATAGTCACAGCATTTACCTTTTTAAAAGACTAAATAGAAAAATGGACACACAGCTCTACAAGAGGCTGCTAAAAACCTTGAGGAGTTTCAAGTCACCCACTACAGCCTACAGACTTACCCAGCAGGGCAGGAGTCTGCCACAGGGTGAAGCTGCATGGTGAGCTCACCCAGCTTGGTGAAGGCAGCACCGGCCGCGGAGAAGATCTCCCCCACCTGAAACACACACACACACACACAGGGACAGGAAGGACAGGTTAGGATGAGTGATCTTCCATGTTAAATGTGACATGAAGCAGATAAACCATGAACCTCAAATCCTCAAAAACTTTTAGGTCTGTTCAGATAGTGGACAACAAAAATAAAGCAAAATGGCTCATTTCTGCCCCCAAATTCTGAAACAAGAGACTCAAATGCTTCTGTTTCTAAGATTCTGTTACACCAACAGTCCTTGAATGTACAACGTCCTTTTTTGGCAAATTACCTTTTAAAGACATAAAAAGGTTTACTACTGAATACTGTAAATTCTATTACTTCAATTGACGGGAAAGACAAGCGAGTCATTTGACAACGCGCCAAATCTGGAAGTTTATAAAGTTTCACTTTATACATACAGAACACATGTTATGCCTTTAAATGTTATATAGTTACTGTAATATTACCACAATAGCGAAAGAAAGTTAAGAGCAGTTAAAACACGGGACCTATGGCCCTGGTGACTGTACCGAGTCACCGTGAAGACCCTCCTTCGACACCGCTACCATGACAACTGTTTCAAATGCCAAGTTATCTCAGCATGTAAAATATCTCAACTTTAATACAAATAACGGATTTAATGAACACTGACTCTGCTAATTAATAAATAAATAAATAAATAAATAAATAAATAAATAAAGGCAACTATGTTTCACTGGTTTGTTTTACTGTATCAGCGGCAGAATCTTGCATCATGTTTTGTTCAGTGTAACACGCAAGTGGCGAATTACTGTACTAGTCACTTACTCTCATCTTTTTACATTTCATCAAAGCAACACTTTGAACGCCAGTATTCTAGCAATGGCGGTTCACAGACACAGTTTTTGCCTGGGCGACGGTGCAAACCGGCGACAATGACCGTCTTCTGGGCGCTCGGCCTCGGCGCCCAGAGGACTTGCCTTAGTCGAAGCCGAAGTCATGTTCCCACTGCAGCTGTTCGCGCACCTATCCGCCCTCTTCTTATTATATGTCACTCCTCCGGCCACAAAGTTTGTCTTTGTCGCTATTAGTCACGCTTCTCCGTCCTAACTCAGCCCTGTGGACAAGCGTGCTGAGCCCCGCGCTGCAGTCAGAGCGCTGCCATGTTTGGCATAGCGCGCCTCTTCGTCAGCCTCACAGCCGCCCCGCGTTAGCGCGCAGGGCCACGCAGCCAAACGTCACTTTCTAACAATCACTGTCTGCGCTCCAGCTCAAATACCGATTAGGAACACCGAGAAATACCCCCAGCCTCGTGAAACACACGAATAACTACCTACGGAGCCGCGACCGTCTACTTCACAAACAATACAATCGGGCCTGCAGCGACAGACCTAAGTGCATCTACAATCATTTCACAACTTTTTACAGTCCTCGAGCTGCCATTAAGCACGTTTTCTGCGGCCAGTGTTGACTTTGTAATCCACAACATGCAAGCCAACAAATAAATAAATAAATAAACGGGTCGCAAATAGAGACCAAGTTGAGCTCGAAGCAGGAAGTCGTCTTAGTCTCCACCCATTCGAACCGCCGCTTTCCTACTTTTGCTCATCATTGGTCGGCTGCTCGGTCAATCTTCAGAATTGTCGCCTCGTTTCCTTTACCGACGACCTACATGGCGCGCTGCTTTGTCAAAATGCAAGAATGAGCTCTTCAGTAACAACTATTTTTATTTATAGTTCACTTCAAATTGCATCAATATTAAATTCATAGTTTAAATGTTATACTTTATTTATAAAACTGTGATGTTGCTGCAAATTAATGATATGGTAAGACAAAGTCAGTACCATGGACAGTGCAAATAAACAATTATGGAACTTTTTTTTAACTTTCTTTCCGGAAAAAGAAAAAAATAAGAAGCAGAAAATATTACATGCATATTCACCTGAAATAAAACTGAATATTAAAATGCTTAAAGAAAACAATTGAGCTATTTGTGATCTAGATTTCTCGGATGCTCAAAGTGTACTTTTTTTTGCAGTGCAAACAAACATGAAAGATGGTGTTAAACTATATCAGATATCTGTTATGTTATGTAAGAACAGTGAGTTTGAGATGGCTTGATTGTCCAAAGAGACTACAGCCTGAACACAGCAAGGACGAGGGGACAGGACATGTAGGCCTAACGGATTTGGAGAGGGAAGGTAGGTTAGTTATCTCGGGAGACCTGTCACAGAAATGTGGCAAAGGCATTGAGAAGCATAGTCCACGATAAGGGCCAACATTCTATTTGATGAAATCTAAGTCATATTAAACTCCATATGTATGCGTATCAAATAAATTTGTGGAGATCATGTGTGGGAATGTGTGATACACGATGTTCTGGTACAGTCTGAAATGAGACCAAAGTGTCACAACAAAGAGGTGGTTTTACTTACTCAACATAATAACCTAAAACTAAACTTGCAAGCTTGCTAGATAACGATAACTAGCTTTATTAATTTTTTGTTTTTTATTTATTTGTTGATTTATTATATCCCATCAAACTGTCTGGAGAACCAAAAAGAAAAAAACACGTAGCTCTGACTACATTAATGTCAACCTCTGTGTTAGGATTTGAGAAAAAACCAGTATTTTGTTTATAAGCCTATTACAATGTACTGTGTTATTTAGCTGTCCCCTTAGCAACCATACAGCGCACAACAATTCAGTGTCATTAGTCCAGTCCACGTGAACCCACCACTTCCTCCTGTTAGTTAGTGACTGGGGTCTTTAAAAATAACTTTATATTATTACCAAGCACTTAGCAAATTTTGATGGATTCACTGGCTCTTGAACAGCGATATTACTTTCATTTATATTTCTCCGTTGTGCATGGTTTTGACAGCACAGGAGAATTATAATGCATAATGGCAGAAATGTGACAGATCTAAACCAAGCATGAAGTTTACCCTCTCGTGGTATAGCTCGTCAATACATTTAATGCAAAACTTTAAGGTTCCTTTATGTGTTTGTCAAGTCTGATCTGCAGTCATTACGATGTGTACTACGGTTGTGAAGTGGTGCCGTACAACTTCATCCTAGCAAAGGGAACTGTGATACTGGCCTTTATTTTTTTTTAATATATCTTAACAGTGATTTGCACCGTTTACTGGTCTCACCTGCAGTGTGTAGTTAATACGAAAACATGCTGTTCTTGGTTTATTTCAGGTGTACAGTTCTACACTTAAAGGAACACAGTCGCTCTCCACGGACTGTACCACCTGCCCAGGAGCGTAGTCGTTACCAGTGCTATTAATTCAACGTCTGATTTTACTTTAAACACGTTATGATAATTCAGAAGATACTCTTGCATTTCCAATTTGAAACTAATAGCCAATGTCTGTATTTTACTCCACGCTCCACATAGAAATGTTATATGTGAACGGTGAAAGGTAAAATAATGTGACTACTCGCATCAAGATTCCACATATTTATAACAGGCACGCAAGTTGGCATTGTTAAGCTGCATTTCTGTTGAGGAGATATATTGCAGTCCTCCTGGTTTTATTGCGATTTATAACGCAGAGCCCTGTGTGGGGCCCCCCCCCCCGGTTTAGCGGACAGTGGAGAGTCCCGCCGAGCTTCCGGACAACCGAATGGCGGTCGAGGTGCGAAGCTGTCGACGTCGCTGAAATTTGTAACGCTGGGCGTAAAAACAGACGAACAAAGTCAGAATTATGGCCTCACTCTTATTTTGCGGTCCTAAACTGGCGGCTTGCGGAATAGTGATAAGCATATGGGGAGTTATAATGCTGGTAAGGGCGTTTTTACTGCTGTTGACCTTTCTAAAATGTATACGGTTGCATGTTTCGCTTGAGTTAAAGCAGCGAACGGGCTGTTTTAGAGTCTCGCGCCTGTCTGAGCGAGACGAAAATGGCCGTTTGAATAATGCTGACGACAGGCGACGACAGGGATTATCTAACGGGGGGGGAAGACGGGCGCTTCCACTGACCGACATATCACGTAAATCGAGGCTTTAAAATGGAGCATTTTAATCGAACCGAGTCATTGATAATATGAGACATTGTTTTCCGCCGGTAAAACCGATCGATGTGCCGAGTGAAACACCGACTGGATACCGTTTGGCATGTGGGTGCTGTGCTGCACAGAAACCGACTTCACACTGAAGCTTCTCCCACGAAGGACTGTGGCCCTCCTGTCACTGTCATTGTCGCCGGCTGGCTGCAGAGACACAGTCCTGTCCTTCGTGGGGGGGAGAAGCTCCGTTTTCCAGAGCACAGCGTATGACCAGGTGGCTCGAATACGTCCACTTTTATTCAATGAACAGATGCTTTTCTCCGAAGCCACACAGAGCGACGACTGGACAGTATCTATCAGAAACCTTTATCCAAGGTGACTTACAGCTGTCAGATACACTGCAGTCTCCCCCATATTTACAGACACGCTGTGTGTGTGTGTGTGTGTGTGTGTGTGTGTGTGTGTGTGTGCCCGCGCCCGTGAACATGGCAGCTTGACACAGAACTGGCAGGGGTTGAACCCACAGCCAGCTGCTCTCCACTGACGTCTCTGTGCTTTAATTTGCAAATGACTGAGTTGTACGTGTGACAAGAAAACCCGCCACTGGGTTCAAATTCATGCAGATCTTTACTTCTGCACTGATACTTTCAACAGCTGCTGCTCTTTGATGTATATTGCAGAACTGTACATGATGTCAGTTATAGCAAGAAAAAGGTGCTTCTCTAGCTGTGTGCGGTGGCACGAGCAGGCTGCTGCGAGGCCTTCGGAAACCTGCAGCTGTTCCCCTCCTGTCCGTTTTGTTCTCCATCCTTTCCTCTCCTCCTTTGTCTGACTCAGGTGATGCTGGGCATCTTCTTCAGTGCCCATTCAGCTGTGCTGATAGAGGATGTGCCTTTCACCGAGGAAGACCTCCACAATGAGTAAGTGTTCCCTGCTCACACAGGCGAGACCGACCTAATTCCTCTTGGTGCTTCCTGAGGGTTACCTGTCCTGCACTTCGGTCAGTTCACGCAACCTGTTTGCTTCTTCAGTCGCCCGATAACCTGAAATTAGGTTCGTGTCACATTGGTCATTTCTGATACGCTGTTATGAAGGCAACTTATCAAATCCTCACTCCACCCACAAACAAGGGACACCACAGGTGACCGTTTTGGCTCTTCTGTACATGTCTGTTAAGCCAACTGAAGTAAACAAAGATTCATAGTTCCTAAATGCTAAAGAGGATTTCATTAAGGTTCATGGAATGTTTTACAGTACTTTTTTTCTGCTCGCAGTAAAAACCCACCACAGGCCGTCTACGGACTGTACAACCAAGTTGGATACAACTGCTTCCTTGCTGCTGCCATCTATGTCGTGGTGGGACTCGTGTCCCTCTGCCAAGTCCGGCTCAACAAGCGGAACGAGTACATGGTGCACTGAGTCCCCCTGCTGGACAGACGCGAAGTTGCACCGCGTCTCACTGCACGGAAAATGAACTTTGCCACCAAATCGAAGTATATTGTGATCTTTTTCAAGTCTGTCTGGTTACTCGGCGCCTGCAGCAGTACCACTAAAGACCATCTGCATTCCATTAAAAACAGTTCACTAAACCAATTAAATAAGACAGGCTTAATAGCTCTAGGACCTGTGGGCTCTTTCTGTTGTGATTGTGAAGTCTGTGTTGTGTGGGTTTAATTCTG
The DNA here is from genome assembly GCA_900497675.1 of Arapaima gigas. Lineage (NCBI taxonomy): Eukaryota > Metazoa > Chordata > Actinopteri > Osteoglossiformes > Osteoglossidae > Arapaima > Arapaima gigas. The sequence goes on along the minus strand of UFQX01000897.1, from coordinate 15,455 downwards.
TGGCCTGTTTATTGTAAAAGTAAAGCTGTGTAAAATTTGGAACAGGAACCTGCAGATCATTCTGGACTGAGGTGTATATTTATTGTGTTTGTGTTTCTTCCTCACTGAGCAGAGTACCTTTCCATGTTTGTTTGAGGAACGTTTGCTTTGTTGATAGACTTCAGCCCAGCATGGTTTCCTGAAATAAAATGTGAAGGAATGGATATTTGTGTCTTTTTGAATTAACTGATGCAGAATACAGTTGGTTTCTTCAACTGAAACTCAAATTTTACTTGGAGTTCAGAATTGAATGCTTAGCAGACAGAAACCATTGTAAACCCAACATAAAGTTACAAAACTGACACAAAGTTGAAACAAGGTTTAAATACCACAGACGAGATTTAAAATCCAAAATTTGTCTCATGATTAGGATTAAGGTTCAAGTGCAGGTTACAACAAACCATGTGCTCATCTGCTAACCCCAGCATTGGTGCCATTTCTGCATGTAGAAAAGCTGACAAGAATACATGTTCTCAGCACAAGACCGTGGTTTCTGGCTGATCTTAAATGGCCGTTTTCCAAGATACACAGCAGCTATTTAACTGGCTGCCCTTTTCCGTCAACACGGCCCTCCTGGCAGCGTCTGAAGCCGCGCTGTCCCTGTCCCTGTCCCTGTCCCCCCTCTCGTCCTGCTCAGCTTCTCCCAGCCCCGCAGTCGGCGTCCAGCATCCCAGCGCTGCGTGGTGGATCAGTAGCCTCCAGCTGCGAGTCTCCTTACAGAACGGCGCCTGCTCTATACGACCCTCAAGATGAAAGATGATCTCGAACATGTTGGGGATGCAGTGCTGGAAAACACTGTCCCGCCCGGCCTCTCGAAACAGCGCGGTCCTGCAAGACAAGTTCGTTTAACCTCAGGTTCTTACACAACAGAGACAGTGAATAAATCACTTCTGCACGGCGCTTCATTACTGTTGAAGCGCCAGTTAGATTGACGAACAGCTTCCTGTCCCAGTTGTGCTCGTAGGTGGACAATTCGGGCCACATGATATTTTATGGCTTCAACAAGGTCCACTGCGTTTTTATTACCGGAACTGCTACATGTGGCGTAACATCGTGGATGAGGAACTTCAACAATGAAACCCCATTTCGTTACGAAAAAAAGACGCCGTTGATCGGACTACCGTAATGTACCGTGTAAAGGAACCGTGCGAGTTTCCGTGCAGCGTCTTTTGACCGCAGCGAATCACGTGAGGGCTACTTACCCGGTGGGGGGTCTCGACCGATGGAGACGTGGAAGAGTCACGTGCGGGCGGAGCTGTTCCAGCGAGATGTTCTTCAGAAGGACCCGTTTTCTGGCCTTTTTAGCGCTTGTGTGTAACTGCATATGTTTTTGCTTCAGATACCCCTTTAATCTCTGTAAACTTTACTTTGTACAAGAAACAGTGTTCAGTTTATTTACCATTTCACGTTTGCTTTAATTCGGCTTTGTGCACGAAGGGCACTAGGATAAAGCGTCTTGTCCACATTAAATGTAGATTCTGGGCTGCTGGAGAAGTGCGCTCTGCGTGAGAGGTTGTGGGAGGAAAGCCAGACATTCAGGTATGAAATGAGGGCCCTCGGCCTCCTTCTTCGGCGGTTTACAAATAGCAAGTTTCATGTTCTAATGGACCAACAAATAAGAGTTGAACAGAGCACGATTTTATAGAAACAAATAAATATACACTTGTTTAAATGCAGTTACAGGACGTTACGCGTTTAATTGTTTGACCTGCATCAAATCTACTTTGGTATGAAATGCATGTGCATATAATGCAGCTCTGCAGGAGGTGACAGTGAAGGCCAGTGCAGCCAGGTTCCCTCTGACCACTACCTGTCGCTCAGGGACAGTGAGCAAGACAGAGAGAAGGTTGGTCCTCCTGCGTCCAGCCCTCATCCCCCATGTGTCGGTGTGCCCTCCGCCTGCCTGACCTTCTCCTTTGCTCTCCAGCTCAGACAGACCATCACAGACCTGCAGGGCTCCCTGTGCCTTAAGGATGCAGAGCTGCAGTACTGTCACTCGCAGTGAGTAAACATCAGCTCCAGCTTGTCTCAGGTGTTTGGTCACCTGTCTGCAGGTGCCGAGTGCAGCTCTTGGCTTGGCCTGTGCGTGATGTTGCTTGGTGATGCTGCTCTGTACTTTCCTTTGCTCAGGGTTTCCCGCTACCGACAGGAGGCGGTCACTCTTGCTCGCAACAGCATCGCTCTGCAGAACGCCCTGTCGGAGTGTCGGGTCACCGTGGAGCAGCTGTGGAAGGAGCTGGAAGCACTGAGGTCACAGCAGAGGTTGCTGCTCGAGGAGCTGAGGGAGGTGCACCGTGAGAAGGAGCAGCTGGAGGAGCGATGGCTGCAGGAGAAGAGAGATGAGGCCGAGAGGCTGAACCAGAGCAATGAAGCTCAGGAGAGGTGAGGCTGAGACAAGTGGAGAGTGAGAACATCTCACGCTGAGCGATGTGCTCCTATTCTGGTTGCTCACCAGTGATCAGTGAGGATCGTGGCAGTGAGTGGAGAAGTCCAGTGCAGACAGGAGTTCTCGGTGATGCCGCTTTCCCTGTTCGTTGATCCTATTCTCTGGGGTTTTGTGGTTGTTTTTTTTTCACTTTGAAGCCTTAAGTCACCACATGTTGTGCACAAGACCTTAAGTAAAGATCAACATCTATAGTAAAATTTTATGTTGGGTGTTTTTATTATTGTTACAACAAATATTATTATTAGCCTTATATTATTATTAACCTTCATTTCTGGCTTGTACCTCATGCTAGTCGGTAATGTTAACGCCATATATTCCCGATATTACCACTAGGTGGCAGCGGTTCGCCAAACGCCTAACGAGGCACCTCCGCAAGAGGGAAGAGTCCCAGGTTGGAGCACCTTGTGCAGGACCGCCGGGTGAGGCACCTTCTGCAGGACCACAGCAGCCCCTCCGGGGGGGTGAGGGACACTCAGTCTGAGGTGAGTCCTCTTGTATTTACTGACATACTTCTTGTGCTTGACAGATATTAATCACTGGCAGTAATAACACTAGTGGCAGAAATTCTTGGAGCTGCTCGACTGAAGCAGAAGTGATTCATTTTGACCTGCACTTTCAGGGCTAAAAGCTGGACGCTGACTTGAACCCGAATAACTGCCTGCAGCGCCGAATTGGAGTAATTTCTAAAATGTGTCCGGAGTTTATGCACACGATGTTTCACTGTTAGAAAATGTTATCCTCTTGATAATATGAAAGACGGTTTAATACTGATTAATCCAAAAATATAACATATTATCCAGGAATAAGTGGAATACTGGTCAAGTGGGCAGCCATTATCTCAGTGTCTTTTAGTGTGAGCAAAAAAGTGAAGAAAAATCCCTGAAACACACGTGGTTGTAGAGCTTGTGCTCAGAATACTAATGTAAAAGCACCAACAATCAAGCAAAATATTGCACGTTTATTTTTAAATTGATAAAATGCAGTACAAAATAAAGCAATGGAACTTGTAAAACTTTTTCCCAGATGGTTATTTTTATTCCAGTTTCTTTTTAGGTTACTTGCCTAGTGTCTCGGTACCAGCAGCTTTAATTTCCACTCAGAAATTCTTTACTTTTATGCCAGTTTACACGTGAACAGTTTGCAGGACTGCTTGTGTTACGGGCAGTTATTTCATATGGATTTGTAACTCCTGGGATAAAACTCACACTGACAAGGTAAATCCCAAGCATTTGCTCAGAGGAAAAGTGCTTTGTCCTTGCCTGCATTGTCACTGAAAAGTGTTCTGGACAGAAGTGACACCAACATAGTTTACTTTGATGAAAGAAGCTGCAGCAGAAATGCACTTTCACTTGAGCACCAGCATCTTGCCTGTTTATGTGAGCAGCTGCCAATCCAAACGTCTGATTTTTCTTAAATTCATTTGGAAGTCTTGTTTACCTTTGACAGTTAACATACTTGTACAGAATTTACGCAAAGTACACTTTAATTTTTCCCCATCCGTACATCTTCAGTCACTGGATAATGTAAACAAGTGAAGTGAGCATTTAACAACTTCTCTTTGGCCGAGATGTCAAAGGATTCGCTTCCAAACTCTGCCGGTAGACTAGAAATGAGTGCAGGTTGTGTGAAAGCGACAGCAGTAAGTTAGTGGAACTGCCCAGTGAACATCGTCCCGCTGCAGCCTTTGCTGCCATAACAAAGGACCTGGTGACACAGCCTGAAGCTGCAGCGCCCCGCTCAGTTCTTTCCACGGTTACATGGGTGTAAAATATTCCATATGCCGTGAAGTTAATTTTTTAATCTATTTTATATTACTGTAGTAGAATGGGGATCGGTTTTATTGTGCAGATCAGCACACCGCTGCATTTTACATGAACTGTCAGCATCCCTGCTAAGAACGACAGAGGAAAAACATGTAAAAGTAAATCCAGAGGGGTATTTCCATCTCTGTTTTAATATAAAAATATTCTTAAATAAAAATAACTGCAAAATAAATAGTAGACATTGCTATAATAATTGCTGAAAACACTGAAAAAGCAGACTGTAGTTTCCTTTTTCTTCCAGACATGGTGGTGGTTTCTAGTGAATGTCGCTCTAGTGCACGTGTCAAACTGCTTTGGCTCAAACTACAGTTGCGGAGAAAAATGTTCCATTTTCACAATCACTTCATTTTTGGTGCCGATAGTTTTGGGATGTCTACGTACGAGTGGGTCTGATGTGTGTCTGGCGGCGCCGGGTAACGGTGCTCTGTGTTCCTGCTGCTGCGGTGAACATCCTCAGGACAGCAAACACTGAGCGTTACTCCTGGCTGCCACCCAACCCCTCTACACAGCGACCATCACAAAATGTTTGGTAAAACTGAACAGAAAAAATTTGTTCCAAATTGTACAGCACCTAGTGCCATTCATAAAAGAGCATCTCTAAGCCCTGGTAGTGCGAGTTAGAATATCACAATTATGCTCTGTGACTGTCCCACACACACGCTCAAGTCCACATGTTACTCTGGACCACACATCCAGAGTAACCCTCTGATATGGATTGGGATTTTTTTCTTAATGGTACTACAGAGGAAAGGGGGAACAAACCCTCCCCCCCAAATCTGTCTCCTCTCATCCACCTTGACCCTCAGTTATGAGGTCTTTGCTCTTTCTACAGTCCTCTCCGCATTAGAGAAAAGCCTCCTAAGCACAAGGTTCCAGCAGGACTTGTGAGCAGCGCTTGTGAGCAAGTTGTGGTGGGGCAGAGCAGAAACACTGGTTGCAAAAGGAGTCGTAACCCAGCCTATGCTCTGCCTCTTCGGCACAGTCCCCAGCCCCCCTCCCACCCACTCAGCAGGGCGACGCAGAGTCTGGGCTTAAGAAAAGGGGGTTCAGGTCTCAGCAGAAATAATCGTTGTCCTCCTTGTCATCCTTCGTTCCCTTCAACCGCAGACGAGCAAAGTCTTCGAAGACAAAGTCATCGTCCTGATTGAAATTGCTACAGGATGGAGAAACCGGGTTATAGGAGGTGGGTGTGGAGCAGCTGTTAGCTGGTAAGGACAGAAAAACAGTCCAGCCTGACTTGAGAGACACCAACATCATGAACACTATGATACTGACAAAATTAGAATAAATCTTGGACAGAAGTGGTTTTAAAGCAGAGGCTGAACTGCATTAATGTTGCCAGCAGCAGCAACTGCTGTATTACCTCTTTAGCAAAGGAATTCTCTTCATATAAAAGTGCAACATTAAAGATAAAAACATTTCAAGTTGTAACTTCAGAGCAGAATGTTAACACCACACATTTGTTAGAAACAGGACTGGTCCTGGGGTCCAGGCAGCAGCGCTTAAGCTCTCATGGGGCTTGTACGCCTGTAGGAACTCACTTGGTGTCGAATTCTATCAGGTTGGTGTCAATGGGTGGATCGTGGTCTGGCAGTGCTGGGGGTACAGCGACACAAGGACACCATTCAATACCTTGCCTGCAGTTCACATCATGCAGCAGAAGCTTAAATGTGAGAGAGACTTAGAAGAGATGATACTGCACCTGAGTGGGAACAGGAGCCCGGCAGGTCAGAGGGCTTCGGGTTCATGAGAACAAACGGCAGCTCTACAGCAACGTCTCTGCAGAACGTAAAGAAGCCACACACGAACACCGTCAGGAAGGTACTGTGACAATCCAGAAGGCCTTCTGGGTTTCTCATCAGCTTGGAATCACTGCAGCTGCTTGTTGACAGCATGAATCGCTATGTCTCTTAAGATTGCAAACCTTAGATTTTTTAGCATAGTTAAAGAGGAACTGGAAGAATTCACCTGGAAATGTTCATTATGTGTCTACTAGAATCCATACTGACTTAAAGCGTCACTGGCAACATGATTAAACTTCATGCTTAAATACCTTCACCAGCAGGCCTTGTCCCACCATTCTGGGGGGTCAGTCAGACCCTTGTTCAAAAAGACTAACTTACTGCACTTTCCTCTTTCAAATCTCACCTGTTAACACAGAGGTGCAACTGCAAAGGTACCTGAGGCTATCCGGTGAAAGTGCAGGAGATCCAGCTGTCCTGTCATGTAGCTACGTCCACAGTGGTAAACTTTCCATACCTTAATGCCGCTGTTTTGGTAATAAAGCATATCGTTCTCTCCTCTATTGGTTGATATTTTATGCTCACTTGTCTGGACCCTCGCTTAAGTCAATTGCTTCTTACTCAGATACTATTTTGAACCATTGTTGGGACCCATAACATCTTCTCTATATGTTCCATTAGGGAGGCTTATACAGTTATGAAGTTAATTTTCATTTCTGCAATCGTGACACAAATGACTGTATACTTCTGCAGCAAACTGCTTTCATGAGATTAAAAACCGAAATGAAGAAATTTACCGTGTCTGAGCTGAGGAAAAAAACTGCGGCTGGAGTCCAGTCCAGACCACCACCTGACCTTTCTACAAAGTGCTTCTTAGGGTTTTGTCTCATGCACCTTCTTAACCAGTGTTTCATTTTCTATCTGCCAGTTAACCTTGCCTTCTTCTCCCCATTAGTCTTCAAACACCCAAATTCACTTTTATTACTGTCGCACATCTCTTTTTGTCATTTGTCTTTTTGTATTTGCACCTCTATTGCTTTTTGCTAAACAGACTGAAGCAACTTCTTAAGAAGAGTGCTACAGAAAAATAAACAGAATATCACTGACTGCTTGTTATATTATAATGCCTCAGCAATGAGCACAACAAAGAACTTTTCTTCTGGTGGAATAAAGCTCTGACTCATTGCCAGTAGTAGGTTTTTACCAGCTACTTTGCCAGCGACAGCAGGAGGCGGTAAATCAGAAGGATGGGAAAGCTTGTTTACGGCTTCCACAGAATGTTTACTGAAGGATGAAGGCAAGTTCAGCTATTGATTTCTGTGGTTAAAGATCTGTAACGGATGCCATCTATTAAGGTGATAAAGAAAATAAATTCAGAAACTCCACAGGGTTTCTACTACAGCCTGTCTCCATGTCAGGACCTTGTTCATCAATAACCTGTCAACAGCTACCTGTGAGTATTTCTCATCATGTGCAATGGCTCCTTGTGTTTGGAGTAGCAGAGGAACAAAGTTCTGAAATAGCAAACTTAATTCACCTATTTTTTAAAATTTTTGTCTGTTGCACGGTCAAAATTACCTGCGTTTCTATGCCCAGCAATTAGGTGACAGTAAAACAGTCAAATGGACAAGGAGTGTTGGAGCATCTACGTTCAAATCACGTCATACTGTTTAAACACTGAGAGTTGGGTCTCGAGCATTTGGTGACCAGTAACAAGATAAGAAATGGTAAGTATGTATGTAGGATGAATCAGTCAACAATCAATGGTGAACAGGAGTTCTCAGGAGTTTGAGAACAGTATTTTTATTGTCATTCTTTGAACTACTCAAAAAAAATGTCAAGGATAATAATAATACATAAAAACTATTAGGAAATATACATGTTTCTTAAATAAATCAAGGGACATCTACATAACGTAGTTTTTAATTGACTTCCTGGTTAAAATGACTTTGGGGTTGTGAATAAATTGTCACGGAATTTGCTGCACCCACTGTGACTGCAAGGTGAGGAGCCACTATATATTAACACATACGGTTGTGCCCGTGAAACACGAGTAAGTGGATATTATTTGTTTGACTTTTGGTCCTTCATGAAACTTACCCTCCACGCGACACCACCACTTTCACCTTGACCCGGTAGGACACAATAATACCCAGGACCTCCTTGTTGGGCACATCCTTTACACTACAACACAAAACACAGAGAACGATTAGTAAAAGTGATACAAAGGAAGCCTTCTGTTTAATGCCATCTGATAGTATAGATCGGAAGTATAAATTCAAGCGTAATGTTATTCAAATTGAGGTGAATCAAAGTGCATGTTGTTACTGATGCAGATGTATCGTCATTTCCTTCAGTTTATCACGTAACAAGACACGTGCGTGGAAAAACCTGCTATGGAGTGTGTGCAGGTTCCTGTTCTGCACCAGAAAGGCAGACGTACAGGAATCACGTTTGCATGTTTACAGGTTTCCCTCAGTGTGACACCAAACAAATTTACACCACAGCTTATTCTTCGATATGCCTTCTGTCGTGTAACTTGCGTGACAGAAAATGCTGGGCTTGTGGGAAAAATATGTTGCCATTGCACACTTAAAACAGAGTTTCATCAGCAGAACCGTGAAAGAAAGAAATAAGAAACCTAATAAAAATGGTAGCTCAGTTATAAACATTACAATTCGGGTAAAAAAAGAAATACTACAGTAAAAGTACAGAACTTTATCTTACCAAAAAGATGAAGTTTTGTTGGTGGGAGTGGGTGTAGGGAAGGGTTGAGAATATTTTGCATTTACAGTCATTCCAGCTAAACAAGTTTCTTTTATTTCTTTTACTTTCTCTGATCGTTCCTTTCCACCTGTTGCTCTAGCGATGTCTCTCGCTTCTTTCAAAACATGAAAACCTTTCCTTTTTCGTTCGCCACAAGGATGCTTTTCACCACCACACAAAGTTCCTTAAAGTTCAGCAGAAAAGCCCCCAAGCTGAAGCTGTGTTGATGTATCTTGTGTTCAACTGCTGTGACTTGGGGGCACGAAAGAATCGCAATGCAAAAAATTGTGGATAAGCAATAGGAGTTTTTGAGATAATGATATTATTCCCCAATTTAGCGACTTTGCGTTTCATAAGCATAATGGAGAGAATGGCAGCGAGGACAGACACGCTATCGTGCGGCAAATGGAAACCAGCACTACACGGATCACCATCCTCACATTGTGCTAGAGGCGAGGTTTGTGTCCTCATGCTTCAGCTTGCCGTCCAGTGCCAGGCCCCTCTTCTCACGGTTGTTGCACAGCGTGGGAATGAGAGTGTACACCTTGCAGAAGGTGGAGCTGGGGGATACCTGGTCACTATGGACAGGGCAGTTTAGGGCAAGAAAAATGTACAGTTCAAAAACTTACTCATTTATAAACATCAAACTCATGGCAGTTGACAGACCACTCAAAGTTTCCACTCCACAGTGATATACATATCAGAAACTGTCGTGGATTTTTTGCTACATTCCAATGAAGAAAAATACAGCCTCCCATCAGGAAAAGCAGTTTTGAAAAGAGGATCCACTTTACTCACTGCTTCTGCTAAATTATGGAATTTATTATGAAGAAGGATGAAAGGAATCGAATAAAGAGGCATGAAGACAGCAATGGAAGATGACAACTGGAAAGAAGACCAGAGGGAATTAAGTAAACACGGGATAAAATGATGGGACAGTGGAAGTGAAGGACAGCAGGAACTACAGTGGTTTGGGGTGAAGAGGAAGGCAGGAGGGGGCAGGGGAACAACAGAGGCAGGAAAGGCTGACAGCAGAGGGCTTAGCAGGCAGTACTCACTCCGCCTCCACCTGTGCCACTGGACATTTGTATTGCGCGGTGCTGAAGAGACAGATGTCAGCGTACTGCCGCACTGGGGAGAGAAGGGGAGAGACGGTGTCAAGGCGACTCAACACACTTTCACCCCTGCATTCACACAGAATGCAGACAAACTTAGGCACTCATGAACACAGGAGAGCAGAGGACGAGCAAATCTAGCAAAAATCTCAGAGATGATGAGTGAGGGTAAGAAGACATTAAGGAAAGAAGATGAAGATTCAGAAGGTAAGGAAAAGAGCCTTATGTTGGTCAGCATCCTACCAGATATTTTGATTTTCTTGACGGTTTTGGTGGAGTTGTTTGTGACGTGAACGTTTACATTGATCGGTTCTCCGTGGTAATACAACTGGAGGGAGGAAGAAAAAAAGGTTACCTTTATGTCTTGATACATTTAGACAAGAATAAGTGTGTGTGTGTCTGCATGTGTGTGCACTCACTGGCCACCTCATAAGGAACACCCGCTCGTTCACGCATTTATTCTGCAAACCAATCAGCCAATCGTGTGGCATAAAATCCCACCGACACAGGTCACAAGCTTCAGTGAATGTTCACACCAAACATCAGAATGAGGGAAAAATGTGATCTGACTGACTTTGACCATGGCAGGTTGTTGGTGCTAGACAAGGGGGTTTGAGTGTTTTAGAAACTGCTGCTCTCCTGAGATTTTCACACTCAACAGTCTCCAGAGTCACACAGAATGGTGCAGAAACAAAAAAAAAACATCCAGTGAGCAGCAGTTATGTGGACAGAAACCTCTTGTTCATGAGAGAAATTAGAGGAGAATGACCAGACTGGTTCAAGTTGACAAGAAGGCTACAGTAACTCAAAAAAAACAGTCTTTATAATAGTGGTGGGCAGAAAAGCATCTCTAAACACACCACATGTCGAACCATTAGTCAGATGGGCTACAACAGCAGAAGACAACATCGGGTTCCACTCCTATCAGCCGAGAACAGGAAGCTGAGGCTACAGTGGACACCAGCTCACTGAAACTGAACAGCCTAAGATAGGAAAAATGTCATCTGCTCTGAGGAATCTTGATTTCTACTGCCACATGCAGACAGGAGGGCCAGAATTTGGTGTAAACCGCCTGAAGCCATAGACTCAACCTGTCTTGTATCAACAGTTCAGGCTGCTGCTGCTGGTGGTGGTGGTGTAATGGTGTGGGGAATGTTTTCTTGGCATACATTGGGCCTCTGATACTTTGTATTGTTGCTGACCATGTGCATCCTTTTATGGCCACCATTTACCATCTTCTAGTGTCTTCTTCCAGCATGACAATGCGCCATGTCACACAGCATAAGTCATTTCAACCTGGTTCCATAAACATGACAATGAGTTCAGTGAACTTCAATGTCACCAGATCTGAATCCAATAGAGCAGCTTTGGGATGTGGCAGAATGGCAGGTTGGCAGCATGAATGTGTAGCTGACAAATGTGCAGCAATTACATGATGCAGTCATGTCAACATGGACCAGAACCTGTAAGGAATGTTTCCAGCACCTTATTGAAACCATGAAACAAAGAACTAAGGCTTGGTGAGAGCAAGTGAGAAGTGAGGGAGGGCAATGCTACCTGATATTAAAATTTTTTTCCTAATAAAGTGGCCAGAGAATATTTGTGTGTGTATAGGCATAACCAAAAATTTTTGCATGCAATTATATGTTTGTGGGCAGGTGTTTGCAGGTCCAAATTACCTCTTTGTCTAAGGAGGCTTCCAGGTGCAATGAACGGTCAGACATGAGGAAGCTGCGCATGGTCTCCACCATGGGCTGGGGGCCAGGCGTCTCTGGGGCATACTGCACCTTCCTGATGACCAGCCGCACAGAGTTCCTGCACCCACCCCCACAACAGGCACAAAGAATTCACTAACATGGATATATTTATATATTGTCACAGATAAAGACCATACTTAGGCATGCAAACTGAAAGCTACACAAATATACGGATACATGAGCCAAAATGTACGTGACAGAGGAAGTGACGGGAGCAAAGCAGGAAAAACATGCACTACCGTTTGTGAATCTTTTCCTCCACCGATTTGGCACAGAAAGCTCTGATCTCAAAGTCTACCCCACATGCCTAGAGAGGAACAGGCAATAAAAGCTGTGTGTGTGTGTGGATCTATACAGGGAGTGAAAAGCAGTGTGAGGGTGGCTGTGGATGTCACTGTGCAGTGGCAGTGACAGGCCTCACCTTCCCCGTGTCTTCTGGACCTGGCTGCAGGGTGACTGAGCATGGCAGGTTCTGAGGAATCTGACAGAAGTACACAACATATTAAACACAAACAAAGACAAACAGCACCAGTGCTGATATAAAGGAGCTATGGCACTTGAACAGCATGTCTTTTGAGTGGAAACTTAGAGAAGTATAGTATGCATAATGAATTTTAGCGAAACAGGTGCAATTTGTGAACACTGTATTAGCAGTGACTCACTGTGAAGTAAAAAGGGTGTGCATGCTGGCCCAGTTTCTTCAGCAGCCTCTCCTGAAGGTGGCTGTAGGGCTTGCGCTCTTCGGGCAGAGGCGGGTAGGCCTGGAAGGTTGAGATGTATAGGTCTTTCCTGAAGGACAGGCCCAAGACATCCAGGTCCTCACGCCCGTACCGGAATGCACACGTCAGTGTCACAAACACTGGGTGGATGACAGCTGGGTTAGTATGTCTAACAGCAATCACCACAAACAGGGAACTAGTGATTAGACAAACAGCAGATAAACTGCACAAGCTACACTGACACACCTCTGGCTTTCATATTACTTGCATGTTATATGCAAACTATTATACTTAATATTTTACTAATTCCTAGCAAATACGTAACACATATTAATAAAATTCTTTCTTCTGCTGCAGAAATTCACAGCTTTTACCAAACTAGTAATGCATGGACTAAAATATCTGTGTTGTATATATTTAAGACACAGGCGCAGAGATTGTTGCTCTAAAGTTTACAGCATCAGACAGAAATGAGACAAAGACAAAGAAGCCATAGCAAAGCGAGGTGCTGCATCACCTTTCCTGTCTTTCAGGTATTCTGGATCAACCAGGAGCACTCCATCTATTGTGGGGTGAGAGGCTAATGAAAACCAGATTTTAACAAAACACAGACAGAAAAGTCCCACTGCAAACATACCATATTCTACGATTTTAATATCATTCTGAGAAAAGAAAAAAATATTTTCATATTTTGTTTCATATTTCCACATACAAACTATGAAAAGTCACAACCAAGGTCCTCAGTCACTGCATTCATTAGTCCATCATCATGACACATCGGCAGCGAGCTGATCGGGTCCTGCCTTTACAGGCAAGGGATATCAAACCCCCCCAGATGATATTGCTGAATGAGTCTCACTGCCTTTTCCTGCATCATGTACTTGTGCGCTGGGTTAGGTATTTTTTCACAGCTTATAACTGAGTAACAGGATTTCCACAGAGATCTTACTCACTAGAGGCTTTGTGGAGCCCTGTTTCATTAAGTCTGGGTGTCTTTTCAGCCACTCACTTACCCACAGGGTCCACATGGTCAAGGTGGTCCACGAAGTCTCTCTTTCCCAGGTACACTGTTAGCTGAAAAGGGGAAATAACATGAATGAAAAGCAATAAAAATCAAAAAACAAATCCATTCATAACAAGATGACAAAAGAAAAAGAAATGTTTATCACACCTTACAGTTGGGGCTTGACTTCTTGAAAACTCTAAAAGAGAAGAGGGAGAGAAATTGAAGACAGGTGCAAGAAAACTCGGCGTCTGCAGGTGAGCACCAAAATCCTGCTAACTGTCATCATTTTCGTTTTCATCACCCCCACAGCAGTACATACGCGAGTGACACAACATTGCCTCAGGACAGAGTGCTTGCAAGCTACCTACAACCTCTGCTGAGGTCATGTCAGGGACATGATGCAAGTCAGGGGCTCCAGCTGTAGTTATCCAGTCACAACCATATGAACAGGGTCACCTTAACCCCATGTAACACTGCTAAGTTTACCCTGCATCAACTCAGCGTTTTAATAGCGAAATCTGACCAACAGGGGAAGGTCTTGGTAAAGGAGAATGATGTGAGGTTGTTTGCTAGTACAAAAGTAAAGTCCCCTGTTGCACCTCCATAAAATGTCACGACACATGATCCAGCTGTATATGCCCACCACACATTCAATGTGTTTCGACATGCTTTACAGTCCACACATAATTTAACCACACCAAAATGAACAAGGTTCCTTTCAGTTGCTATAGCTGCCAGCTGGAGCATCCGGTTTCTATGGCAACTGGAGAAAGCAGTGAGAAAATCAGACACTGTAAGAACCATTATTTGTCCGAGTACAACTGGCTATAAGCAATTGATTATTATAAAGAGTATTACAGAAATACATGTGATATATGCACATTTGAAGAAAGGTACGACAGCTAGCTAAATCTGGTAATAGCGATGTAGTAATAATCCTGGGCTTGTGACCCAGTGAAAAGATTGCAGTTTGCTGTTGAACACATGAGGAAAACACCTAACTTGCCATGTTTAACTTAAATCTAATATTCTAAGGACAGATGAATTCCAAGCCTTGCACTTCTCACGATGAAACATGGGGAGAAACAAGGGGAAACATGGGTCTTGGGAAATCTGCTTTTTTTGTTGCATAATCTTGGTGCTGATGGGAGGTTTTTCCTCCTTCTTTAAAATGTTGTGTGAAAGGTGAACTGTGACACTTCACCCCTGCACTCTGATTTGTTTGCCTGTTATTCTGGGGTTGTCCTTCACTGGTCTGGTTATTTTTTCCACAGCCATTGCTGTTTCTGCTTGGACGAAGTGATCATCGCACATTGCCAACTTCCCCAGGAGTTTCTTTCTATTTCAGCATATTGAATTATTGTGGATTTTGCAAGGCCCAGTTGCTCTGCAGTGGTTAACTAGCATTTGCCACATCTCCTCTTCAAAACTGCATACTTTTCCATTAGTCAGTTGTTGAAATTTCATCTTAGTTTACACCTTTCATCTCAAAAACAGACTGAAAATATTACTAATTTTCAATAACTACTAGACAGTATCTTTTACACAAAAAGTACTTGTAAGCACACAGCATTTATCAGTGCATTAAAACATGTATTTATAGGCTTATTCTCCCTAAATAAGAGTTTAATTGATAACCCAAATATAATTACACACTGATAAGCCTAGTTAAATAAATCTGTACTGTATGTTACAAATATGAACACCATTTTTCCCCAGTGTTCTAAACTACAGTTCAGTCATTGCTCAGGAAGAGGATTCTTTAGTGACATGTTACATGTTGATGACAACTTTACTCCTCCTGTTTTCCAACATTTCTGCCTATTGCTTCTTCATGCCTAGTTGCTGGCTGCCAGTATAAGACACTCAAATGGAAAAGTGCGGGAAGAAAATGTCCTCCATACTGCATTTACAGCACTTGTCTGTTGTCCACGGTACTGGACTGTTCTCTAATGGTGCCGGGACGTTCTGTCACAGTGAAGGGCTGTTCTCTCACAGTGAAGAGACGTTCTCTCACGGTACCGGGATGTTCTCTAATGGTG
>UFQX01000896.1:164815-193231 GCA_900497675.1 Arapaima gigas | reverse complement strand
CAGACCCCCCCCCCCCCCCCCCCCCTGTTCTGTGCTACCCCAATTTCTCCCACTTTCACCCACTGCATCACCCTGTTCTATTTCTCCTTGGCTGACATGTACATAATTAAAATGTGTGCACGTGGAAATGGGTTATAGTGTGCTGAGTAAGCACTTTGAGGTTTGGCAATATGTCTGGCTCATCCACCTTTTCTTGACCTGACTTTCAGTAACTTTTCCGTGCCAAATTCAAGATTGTCAAGATCATTACTAAGTGTTTCCCATTTCTGAATTATATAAAAAATTGTACGTGTAATGTATATTTAATATACATAATATAGTGTATATACATAAACACACAAAAATGCACTTATATACACACACATATAAATAAACATATATGTGTTGTATATATGTGCATAAATATATGTATATAAAATGTATGTGTATATAAAATAAATAATTAAACTTTTCAGAGTTTAAGAGCAGTGAGGAATGGACAAGGCAGAGGTGAACACACACAGTTATTTTAAATAAATTATTCGAAACACTAAAATATTTCAGTCAAATTGGAGGCGATGTGTCGTGTTCATGGCAGGTCTGGTCAGATGTATGATAGGCACAGTGGTCTCAATGACCAGCTCCAAGCCCTAGCCCATATAACCTGGGAAAGATGTGCAGGGAGGATACCTGCACTAGAAGCAGAAAGTGGACAAAGACCCCAGTACTGTTTTCAGTTTTTCTCATAATCCTATGTGACATCGGAGGCATATGGTTTTCATGCCTTACCTACTCTATAGCCCGTTTAGAATGTTTTAAATTGTGCTAATTTCCAACCACTCAACACTTACTGTGCAACCTTTTATAAACCCACAGTCCCTTGCTCTTACACATTTAGAAATAAGGTAAAATATGTGCATATAGTGGAAGTGAATGGAAAAAAGTGTGTGCTATAGGATCCAAGGTCACTGCAGTTCACAAAGAGCTGCTTAAGAAAAGCAGGTTTAAAATAGAACTGAATCACTTTTTACTGCTTGGATAAACTACATTAAAAACAAGACCCTGGAATGTCTGTTCTGTATCTCCAACCTATTGCCACTTTGCCTTTCTTTTTATTCATCACTTTTTCTGCCTGATACCATCGGTAACTTTATCTTGCTCTTCCAGCCATCTCCACAGTTAAGAGCCCTCAATCTCTATGTGCCTCGTGCAGCATCTTCAACATGCAGGCATACTGTCTCAACCTCCTAACTTTCTCCTATGCCAAGGAAACCTAAGGGAGTGGGAGCCCTTTAAGAATACAGGGGCCACATTCCCAGGTGCAGTGTCTAAGTGCGTACGTTCATCTGAACAAGGTAATATCACATTCAGGAAAAACTCTGAGCAGCTGAAGGCCCATTCGCTGGCCAAGATACCTACCTTAGCAGCCATGATCATGGAGGAGCCACCACGAATGCCTAGAATGGGGATGTGTGTCTGAGCTGAGATGAAGTCCAGAATCTGGGCGATAGCCTCCTGGTCAGTGTCATCACCAAACACCACACCCTGAAGCCAGTGCTTTGTCATCAAATCACAAATGCGGGTGATGATGCTTTTGGGGTCCGTCTCGTTCATGGTGACTAGCTCCACGTTGGGTGGCAGCGGCATGTACTGGAAGTCTTCTTTCTCACGGCCCTCGGCCAGAGCCAACTCGCTAGAGTTACCCACCAGGACCACGGCAATGCTCAATCCCTGCGTGAGCTTGTTGGGTGGGGGCGGGGCGGGTGCCACAGGAACATAATGTGAGCCCCCACCCCTTTCTCCTCCACCGCCACCTCCACCCTTTTCCCTCCGACACTCTCCAAGGGGCACAAGGAGCAAACAGCAGATGCAGAGGAGGAAGAGTATGGAAAGTGGGGGCGAACGGAGCCTGGAGGAAGAGCTTTCCAGAGAGGGGGCATCCAGAACGGCCCGGTGGTCCTGGGGACTGGAGGATGAGCAACGGTGGTGGATAGGCATGGTGAAGGAGAGGAAATGAAATCCCTGCACAGAGAAACAAGAGAGAGGCAGACAGGAGCAGTTACCATAGTACAAAAACGTTAATTAGCCACTGTGGAAATAATTCCATCTTCAGCACAGGTATCAGTGTGTATCAGTGTCTAAAAAATTA
This sequence comes from Arapaima gigas, assembly GCA_900497675.1. Lineage (NCBI taxonomy): Eukaryota > Metazoa > Chordata > Actinopteri > Osteoglossiformes > Osteoglossidae > Arapaima > Arapaima gigas. Next base: position 191,103 of record UFQX01000896.1, on the reverse strand, counting down.
GGGCATTGCAGAGAGCGTGAGGAAAATGGAGCTAAAGCGACATGTTATAAATGGGTTTTAAAATATACATTACATATAAATATTCTATAAACACAGATACAGAAAAACAAAGCATTTACAAAAACATACAAATCAAACTTTGATTAAAAGTGAATTGAAATAATAAAATGACCCGTAAAACAAACAATGTAAACTCTTCTAGTTTAATGCTAGCTAGTGTCTTTTACAAGAAACAGCAAGAAGACAACAAAAAGGTTCTGAAGTAGGAGACAGAAGATATACAAAAAATAAAGCAAAGATATATTAGACAAGACAGTAAAAAGGGTTCTTTCAAATCAGCTGTCTAAATGACAGATCCATGGACTGACTGATGTGATGACAGGTTGACTTCGATTGACTCAGAGATTGATTAACTGACTATCAGACCGACAGACAGACGGATACACCGACTGACTGATAAACTGTCTGACACCGCCTCCGTGTCCCTTGCCCCCCAGTCCACACACACCTCCCACTCTCCTTCCATCTGCAGTTTCTGTCACCCTTCATGTGAGTGACTATAGACCTCTTTCTCTCCTTCACAAACTTTGTCATTAACTGTTATGTAAAACGAGACAAAAAGTAAAGGGGAAAGGGAGGAAAAAAGTGAGAAAGAGGAGGAGGCAGCAGAGAGCAGGAGTGAGGAAGAAAATAGCAAAGGGAGTCACAGACAGCAAGTGTGAAAAAAATGGTTTGTACAGTTTGTTAGAGCCTGACAGAAATGTCTTGTGTGGCTGTCAGGATATTTGTATGTATGTGTCTGTGTGTGCATCTACATATCTGCCTGTCTTTTCCCAGGCGTGGATTTGTAAATGACACTGAAGTAGGGACATGTCCCTCTGAACATGGCTCTTTTGCATGTCTTCAGTAAACAGACTAAAGACAGTGACATATGTGTCAGAGAGAAAGTGAATAAATAGACAGAACAATAAAATAAACACACCATGCAAAAAGAGTGAGAGAGGCAGGAGGAAACTCTGTTGAGGGTGGGGGAATAGCAGCAGGGTGGCACAAGCAGAGATGTTAAAAAGGCTTCTTTAAGGCAGCTAATTGCTAGAAGTTCGTCAGGGCTAATTACAGGTCCTTAAGTTAATTGTCAATTGCGCTCTCTTCCAGAGGAAGCCTGCAGAGAGAGAGTGTGTGGGGGTGTGAGTCCAAGGTTTGAGGAAGGGGGTGGACTGATGAGAAACAGTAAAGAAATGTGCAAATACATATAAGAGAGTTGAACACTGGCGTGAAGGTGAGGTGCAAGAGGACAGTGAAAGAGCAGATAGTGAATTGGGGAAGCATGAGGAGTAGCAAGAATGACAAAAAAAAAAAAACAACAAGAGGGAGAATAGCAACAGATAGATTATGGACCAGGAAGAGGGACAGAGGGTGGGGGCAGCACAGAAAGGGAGAGCTAGAGATGCTCCATTTGAATCTCTACCTCCCGAGCAGCACTCAGTTTCCATGGCAACCATTAAAATAGGCCTCCCCTTGTAGAGCTGATGGACACCAAGATACACATGGATATCTCTCACACACCAATATGTCCTCACACATCACACACTGATACACATTTATGGGGAAAACCACTGACACGTCAATGCACACTGCATATACAGAAACGTGTTCCTTGACGCCTTCTCACAGGGCAGAAACACAAATTCTGCAATAGCAATGGTAACACCACTGCTGTGTGGTTACTTCTGCCTTCCCAAGACTGCCATCCCACACTGCCAAATACGTCTCTAAAAACTGGTGCTCAACAGGCATCCAGAGTATCAGTAGGCCTCGGGTGAATTACAACAGATGTCAATAATCGGAGAACAAGTTATATTTTAAAAGAATATTGTCGCTTGCATTTAAGAGAAACAATAAATACATGGGCCTGGTTGCAGTTACCTACAACAGAACCATAAAATGCCCACACCCATTTGTCTTGAACTGAAATGCTGTGACTGCCCGAAAATGGGACGAACACTACAAAAAATGGGAGACACCTGAAGATGGGCACATACATTATTTGGTCATTGACTGTCACACAGCTTTTGACTTATATACAGAGAGAGTGCACTGAGCCCGAGATGAACAATACACATACAACATTAACAAGCCGTGCCTGGGCCAACGCACACTTCTGTACTACTCTTATTCATTATAAATGGTACGTCTCCCTTCTCAACAACCAACTAAAATGCAATTTTGACACTATCAGGACAAAGAAGTTTTAAGCAAATGCTAGCATTCAAACAAACTTATGAGTAACTGTGATTTTCCGTCTTTCCCTAACACAGTTGGCATAGATTAATTCAACTACAATTATCATTATAAATGCCACTTGTATGAATAAGAACTGTGAGTGAATAGTGCACCTACCGCGCATTATAAAGCAGCATTACTGACAGCAATATCTTCTGGAGTTAAGTCACTTATGTATGTTCACTGTCCTCAGAGGAAACAAAAGGGCAATATTTCAGTGCAGCCAAATAATAACGGCGCACCAGATTTCAACGCAACATACAGCATTTCCTGCATCGTACAGTGCCTTCATGATAATGCATGAGACCAAAAGTTACATGAGAGGGGATTTATTATTCATGAGTTGGTGTCCATGCCAAACAAGGACCCTCTGCTCAGTAGAACATGCCAGGAAATAGTCAGCCTTTTCTGAAGCCTAGATCTGAAACATTCTCTTCCTTTTGAGTGGTACGGTAGAATCCGTTCACTGATAAATGACTTGTAGAGTTTTCACTGATCACACAGTGCTAAGCCTGCCCTGGTAAGCCTGATTGTAATAGTCACAACAACTTATATTTATAACACATATTAAAAAAGTTGACCTGGTCACTAGTTTTATAAGTTCAATGTTACACACCGTTGACAATACAACATCTGTTGGAGGTTCATTGCACAACAGGCTGAGCACAATACATGAGTTGTCTAAGCGCATTTGTACACAGACTTATGGTTTAGTGGGTCACATAGAATGTGCATGGAACACATCCCAACACAGACCTTAGAGAGACCACAGTATACATTAACAAATGTATTCCCAGCCTTTTCTTATTTTTTCCACTCTTTCCCTGCTAAAAAAAGACACAACATTCAGCCTTTGCCTTGTGACTCGCAGTCGATAACTGGTTCACATCTATTACTGTCTAACGGGGTCACTTGTTCGGTTACCAGCGCCTGGGCACGTCGCACTTGGGCTTGTGAGTGCAGGAACCTGCTTCACACAGCTAGAGGAAGAAACCAAACTGACCTCCTGCCAATAACCATCCTGTAATCATTTTAAATGTGTTTTATCGACAGCTTTTCACAGATTAGGGCTGCAGTAATCTGTCCATCCCATTCCCAATTGTTATTTTTAGGACCCTGGACTGTGCCCTTGGATTAGCAGGTGTGAAGTGGCTGCATACACATAGCTCATACAAGTGGCCACTGTGTGGGAAAGGGTGTGAGAGCAACAGCCAAAAGTGCGAACCAGAATTAAAGAGTAAAGTCTGACCACTTCATCTGATTGGTAATTACAAAACCAGTGTTATCGGTGAGAAAAGGAAAACAAAAAACGACCTGACATACTTGGCTGAGTTTGTTTTGTAATGGGTGGATCAAGGATCCTTACCTAACCAGCTCATACATACAAATTGTAACAGGTAAACAAATCTTGTGACGAGACTACCGAATAGGAAGATGAATCCGGACATCAAGCAGGTTTTATTCAACACAAAATCCCATTTAACATCCCCACATTAAAGCTGCAGGCAATCCAGTCAAAGCTATCATATCCAGTACACAGGAAGACACGACAGAGCCATTGACCATACCACTGTGTGATATAGACCATGTCCTTTCAAGTGAAGTGGTCAATGAGAAGTCAAGTCGTTTATGAGTATTGTAAACCTGTGTAAAATAATGCCAGAATAGGCTCTGCACCGCCGTGACCTTGACCAGGATAAAGTGGTACATGATATTAGATGGATAGATGGATGGATGGATGGATGGATGGATGGATGGATGGATAAATTTACAAAAAATACTATTTTAAGATGTAAGGAAAGCAAAAAGATAAATGACCGCTTTGAGCTCTGTGTAGGGGTTCGCTGTCAATTTAAGTGAATAAGTAATTGACGATTTCATAATGAAAAAAGCAATGAAATCTGACAAAACTGCAGCTACAGCTTTTTATTTTTCAGTAATTTGCCTCTTTTCATTTTCTAAGGGGAGTCAATCTTACTGTAAAGCTTTCGAGTGCACCACTGTGATTCCCATCTCTCAGCTTCCTCCCGCTGTCTCCACACTCTGATGGCGACATACGCTGGTCACGCCTTCGCGCATCTGCACGGGCGTCTCCATCTGCAGTCTGTTCTTGGGCCTAGAAGCAGACCTTCCTGAGGACTTCAGACACAGCTCAACATGGTCACAGACAGAGGCCATCAGAATTCTACTGCTATCCTCCACTCCACTCCGCCCAAGAACTGTCCATTATTTCAGGAGGCAATTAAAATGCTGAACAAGTTCTCAAAAGCTAATGTTTAAGAAGTTTGCTGGGTATATTCAAAGACATTATCTGAGCAACCATTATTAGTGTTAATTATCATTAATGACATGTGTAGCACATTAACAAAATAATGTTAAAAAGTTAGCAAGGGACATCTAACGTCGCATACTCTTGGTGACAGGCAGGCATTAAAAACCTGAAAGGCTTGTCACCATGTTCAATGTAATACTGGAAAATGACTGCAGATTTTAAGAAGAGTTTATTACAGCTTCCACTTGATGACTTATGATTAGGCAAGTTTGGCTAACTAAAGCTATTTTGCTACTTGCTGGAATGAGTGAACCATTGTGTGCTAAGCAGCTAGTTACATCTGAATAGTAAAACAGTAGAAGCTAACATGCAACTCTGGTAATGTTACACAAGGTAGTCGACCACAAATAATCTGCTCTGACAGATACATTAAATCTATGTAACCACTAAATGTTAGTGGTAGTACCTGTGCTTTGTGTATGGTACAAAATAACTAAAACATTCCGTCAAACGTGAAATACACTGCTCATTTGATTTCGTGAGGATTCGGTCCCCAACATAACGAGAGTTAGTTTGTTACTCAGAGAATTTGTATGTTTAATGAAGTAAGTCAGAGGGTCATCATTGGCTTACATGCAGCTACTGGTACAATGTGCGCCATCAAAAAAAGTGGTATCAGACCAAGTGCCTGTCTGTGTCGGCAAAAAAGCTTGTTACTTGAAATTTTCAAAGTCAGGGATCCACAGCGTACGTAAATGATGGCATTGGTATGTGGTGTAGTATACAGCTTTATAGAAGTTAGTCTCACCGACAAAATACACTGCTGTGTTCTTTCTTCAGTCATTTATGTCACACCAAATGAAGCTCTTGACAATGTATGTTCCAGTCCATATTAAAGTGAAAATCCATTTGCCTCTATGTTGTGTAACACAGGCAACTGCCAGGCTTCTCTAAGTGGAAACACAAATGGCACGCATACATATAGAACATCACACCCTGAAAACAGCCCAGGCCCCACATAAACAGCCAGCGCAGCAGATTTCTTTCTGAACTGATGGAATTTGCCTTACCCTGACAGTGATATTAACTTTCTGTCAGTCTTGAATTTAAATCACAGTTGCCCTGAAATCCCCTGATACAGAACCATTTTAATTTAAAAAAAAAAAAAAAAACAACAGAAAGTGAGAGCAGGAGTTAAGAGAGGGAGAGAGGAGTGCAATGTAGCAGCAGGAAAAAGAAGAGAGAGGTAAAAAGGAAAGAGAAATTATGAAAGTGCTTAATGAACAGAGGTAAGATGGAAGAGAAGGAAAAAAGTACGGAGACAAGGAAAAGCTGTACACTTGGGTTAAGAAAATAAGGTTACTCTAGCCAGCGCAGGATTATACTGCATTCAATTAATTCTTGCTACTAAGAGTTAAATTTCCTTATTGCTGCCTCTTCCTCTATGACAGCACTATGGCTTCTCTCTCTCAGACCCTCCCCCCACTTTATATTCTACCTCTCCCTCTTTGTCACTCTCTCTGATTGATTCTTTGGTGTTCAGAACGCACAAGCTGTGTGTGGGTTCGTTTCTTCATCTTAATATACTGTCACACACACAGAAATACACTTTTAAAGCAGCTGTTCCATAGTCTGAAGCACACAAAATAGACACTGACAAAAATTTCCACTCCAACAGGAATGCAGACAAATAGAAAATCAACAAAACAACTTAAAACATACAAAAACCAAAATACCAATTCACACAATCATACACAAACTGAAACATGAAATATATAAAACAAAAAAGAATCACAGAAATATAGACAAAGATACACATACATAATATTCAGCTATGCAAACACACACACAAACACCCCAAAAATACATAGAAATGTCAATTTTCATGCAGTCACACAAACAAAAATACACACAGCGAGCTTAGCAACATCAGCCCCAGCATAGCTTCAGGGAACACACCTGCTTTTCACCTGTCCTCAAGTTCTCGTACATTCATGAGCCATTATTTCACCAAGAAATCAAATCAATTACTAGATGAAGGACGCCTTAATACTGCCACAGTAATACTGAGTCACTGGCCTGCGGGCCTGCATGGGCAGGATCCTGGCCAAGCATTCATTAACGCTACTGCGTGCAGCCTGCATCACGACATCAGCGTTCTCCACCTGTTTTTGTGTTTCATGTCAATCTTACATTTTTGCCCAAAGTACAACTTTACAGAATTCAATCCTAAGGAAATGGCTCGACTCTGCTTCATCGGTGACTTCGTGGACATACTAGCAATCATTGTGACACACAACGCCACAGTTTTACATTCTGAAGGCTACCAGTTCTAGTTCCCAGAATTGGACATTTTATTGAATAATTTGTTAAACAAACTGAGCACTGATGCAAAGGTTTAATAAATGTGGCCTTAAGTCACTTTGAATGCAAGTATCAGCTGTGTACCAAAATCACTGTATTAGATGATCAGATGGTCTGACGTGTCCCATTTTTAAAGCTGACAAGATTTTCGGGCAATGCCCTCGCTCTGCATCCTACCCTATAACCACCTGACCACCACAAGGACTATCATTATGACTTGCCCCCAAACACATCCTTACAACTACCGTCTTCAGTTGGCTCCTTTGCCCCCTGCCAAACCTCTCTAGTCATGGTTAATTAACAAGCAAGCTGTTGTCAGCTACTGCCAATTGTAACTTCGATAAACACTCTGTTAGATATCAGTGTATGTGACCCCGATGCCCACTCGGGTTCGAACAACAACTGTGACAGTGCCTTTGGGTGGACTTTATGAAGCTGCTCAATACAGAATTCAATCATAGACGACTCCTGCCATGTAACCCAATCACTCATCCCTTCTGTGCTTAAGGCAGTGACAGAAGGTGAATGATTCCTCAGCCTCAGTTTTAAAAAGATGGACTGCAGAAAATAGCTGTGTATATCCACCTTGACAACTAGTTATTTTAACTCCTTCTAGTCCAGGCTGAGAGGTTTTATAAACGGAGACGCCATATGTTTTATCTCGTTTTTAGATCATATTTGGGTCATGAAATTGGCTGTTAAACTCACATTTAGGTCATTTAGTATAACGCCAGTTGACCAGCAACAAAGTGGTTTTCACATTTTTTTTATTTCTATGATTAAGATGAAACTTGAGTTAAATTAGTCACATTGATATCACTAAGAACACAATCAATCGCTTATTTTGTTTGACGGTATAAGAGTAAAGATACTACTTTTTGCAAATCTTATATTATATATACGCAGAGTCAAGACAGAAGTACCATTTTAAAGCCACAGGTAATTCAACATGTTTGCGCAGAAAATGTGTGTCAAGCATCTAAATTATTATATTGCACAATAGACTAGTATAGAGTAGAAGAGTTGACAATGGACCATTCTGGTAGACAAAACGGTTAAAATAAGAAACACATGTTTGAAAAGGGACAGCCCAAGATGGGTGCTGCAACCCTTCAAAATTGCAATTTTTCACCAGCATTGAAGGATTATGAAGCGTTTAATTATTTCAAGCATTAAAATAATGTATTACTTCTACATTTACATGGCTGTTCTTTGTACGCCATGGCAGGAACAGCAACAGCTGCCCTGTCACATTAGAACCACAGGTGAAAGTAAGTATCTGTGTCACCCACCACGTCATCTTTCTTTTTTGTTTGGAAATATCACGCTTGGCTAACTGACGTCAGTATAGAACCAATATGAGTGAGTGGGAGAGTGTATGTTCAAAGGCTAGATGGAAATGGAGTGATAGAGACAAAACGATTAAAACAAGAGAAAAAAAACAATCTGATAAAAATAAGCACCGACTTAAAAGGTGGCTAAAGGGAAAATGGCTTAGTGAAACAAAAGGTGAAGAAGTGTTAAAGAAATGAGAACACGAGAGTCAAAAAAGATATTTGCATCAACAATTACAGACATGCTAGTTATGAACAGAAGGATTGCGGGCTCACATATTGTTTTTGCAATTCACATTTTTTCTGTTAAGCAAAGAAATACCAGTGTCAGCCCTAAAAACAGAGCCTGCTATAGAAATTACACAAATCCTTTCGTTTGGGCTCATCCACTGTCTTTTTCTGTTGACCAAAAGACACACATACGTGCAAATAGACCTCTGGAACGCAAAAATCCGATTCAACAAATCTTTTAATTGCTTAATCAATATTTGTAAAGCCGCGCAAATGTATCCAGCGCTCGATACGAGTTCGGCCATGACATCTTTTCAGAGCTCAAATGCTATTCGTGTCTTACTACAAAAACAACATGGTCCACGTCTCTCCACGCAAACTCAAAGCTGACACAGTGGAACTGCAACTAGGAAAGTAAAATAAAACAATCCTCTCTTTCGCCAAGTCTCAACACATTTTTCTAACAGTGTGCATGTACACCAGTGGGAAGACAGAAACCCACACACAGCTGTACACGTACAGAGACGCAAAGAGGAAGACACCAGGAGAACAGACGGTGGGGCTTCGCAGGGGCCAGACAGAGTTAGTGGACAGGGCAGGTGGGGTTGTGGTGTCCTACCTTGTGAACTGCCAGCCCAGATCTCATTCCTGCTTCTCAGAACTGGCATGGTGGAGCAACCTGTGCGCCCTCTCTCCTCTCATAGCCCCAGACAGACGGAGGGCGAACTGGCCATGCCCCACAGCCATAGATCAAGGAAAGATATACATAAGAGGAGTAATAAAATGTCTAAATATACAAAAATGGTTTAGGTCACATCCATAAGGGAATAACACTATTATTAAAGTGTTTAAAGATGAGTAAACAACATATACGGAACGAGAATGATCCTTGTTTCAGTGTTCACTTTAGCATCTTAAAACGTTTCCATTTCTCCATTAGAGGGAAAATTTAAGTTCTTCTCAATTGACCTCCTTGAAACTCACAATGGCTGAGTGAAACTGGGGTAGAAGCAGGGCCTTCGGGAGGACTGGGGAAGTGGCAGTTGTGGGACGGCTGTTCTTTTGCTCTTTTTTTCCCGCTTGTCTTGTTTTCCAGTGCTCTATTTCATTGCAGATGCACTGGTCACTTCATCGGTTCCGCTGCTGTACTGCAGCAATCTGTGAGAAACAACAACTGGGATCACTCAGTAGACAGTGAATAAGAAAATAAAATGGTTTTTTTAAGTTTCACTGAAAAGAGATTCAGATGACACTGCTGTGAAGAGGCTTGAGTGACTCAGACTCCAAATGATAATTTGTTCATTATCGGCTCGATCACAATTAACATTGGTAAATTTACACTGAGCAACAAACATGATGCAGTGTGTTTTTATAAATGCACAATAAACAGGTCCTCCCATAAAGAAGCTATTTCATAAGCGAGAAAGAAATTAAAAAGCAGACAGCGTTGTTATAATATGGTTTTCTGTTGACATGAGTATATGTTTGCTTAAAGACATAGCACCACAATTGTTGCTCCCCAGCCCTAAGTGATACTCAATGTATAGTGAGCATATTTGTGACCTGCTCTGATGTCTGCTGTGCTCTTCTCATTAACCAACCAGCACCTCTCTCTGTGACCATTTCCTAGATCTCCACCTCTTCCAGTCCCATTCTCGCCACTCAGCTCCTTTCTATTCCGTTGCTCTTCTGCTCACTTTTTCTCTCTCTTAAACCTGTATATATGTGCAGTGAGAGTGTGAGATCTCATATGTCATCTTCCTCTGTGTTTCACAGATGAATCCAAGCGAAGATCAAGCCTGTGCAAATAAATTTGATCCAAGCAGGCAGTGCGATAAATTATGTATTCTACCTAAATTTATGTACAAAATTCCTCCTCTCACTTGCTCTAATTCTCCAAAACTAGTTCAGCAATGGTGTGAGTAACTTCTAGTAATGCTAATTACATGCACATCCCTGTCTACTTCTAGTATCTGAATCTTAAAGTAAAAAAGTTTTAATCTAATCAGTTAGTTAGTTGTATATCATTTCTGAACAGACAACATTTTAGGTAACCACTGTAACTGTAAATTAAAAATTTTGATTAATAATTAACATTCCCTCTAGAGAAACAGATTGTATTTTCTATTTTTAATAAATTGATAACCCCCTACCACAAACAGACATGCACACTGGCTCCAACAGAAAGAGGAGACTGTGCACAAAGTAAAACATACGGGAGCCTTTTCAATCATGCAAATGTAAATGTTAAGACCCTGTTGCTTAATGCCTGTGCCTTCACAATGCACACAGTATAAAGAAAATGTACAAGTAGTGACATGTCATTCTAATCCCATAAATGTAAAAACACCAGCATCAGTCATGTTAATTCTTCAGCATTATCGTTAATTTCCAAAAATGAAATCCTGAGAGGCATTATATTAGAGCAAAGCGTTATATTAAGAATAAACCACATATGAGAGACTGAGGGGTTACTTACACACTGTAGTCGACGCAGTTTTACAAGGTATGAGTGAAAAACTGTTTAAGGGAATAATCGTGTCTTACAGCCAGTTTTGATTGACGGGACAGTGAGAAGAGTAGACACTGTTGAGGTTCACGCCCATACTTAAGATACAGGCCTCAGGACCGGAACGACACCCTATGTCCGTGACACATTAAAGGTTGGGCTTAAATCAAGATATTCATTTTCATGGTCGCTGCTAGCTAAAGGCGTAGTTTATGTTTCCAGCAACCACTAAAACACATAAAGTACAGTTAAGCATAACTGCTGTTGTAGAAAAAATAAATGTCCTAATTATGGCTTTGATTTTAAGACATTTCATTTCCAAAAAAATCTTTTAATATGTCTATTGTTTCCTTACACCTATGCATACAGCAATCATAACACCTACTCATGCAAATATATGTTAATTAAAACAATTATAGATAATTACAATGAATAATTAAGATCAATTATCCTTCTTAAGGGTATAACTGCAATTGTACTGTGGATTTAAAAGTGTTGTGGTCATTCCACTTTTCTTACCACTACTATACATTGGTGCAATATATAGTATGTACCATAAGGCATGCCTGTGAGGTTCTCTGGTATAACAGTAAACTGTTTATGACAGTTATTTTGCCTCGGATGAAAATTAAAACAGCAGGAATTAACCAGTGAAATGAATTAATCATGTCAAGTTGGCAACTAATTAAATACTCTTTACTAGCGATGGAGTCACTTGAATTTCAGTTACATGTGTGATATTTAATGCTGTAAAACATTGCTCCTTATTATTTTTACCCTGCTGGAAAATAATGAGTTTAAAATCTATTTTAATTTTTTGTCAGTGTTTTTTCGCCAACCAAGCACTATCGACCAGCTCATCCTATTAACCTCTGAATTCTGTTGATAATTTCCATTAGAGGTATTAAACAAGCAGTCGACACCAACCCTGCTCTGAACAGCTATCGCAAAAACAGTAAACCGATACTCTTTCCTAGCACCAGTTCCAGAATCCCTTGTGTTCCTATGTTGTGAATAACATACGTGGGTGGATTTGGTAAGAGATGCATATGAGACCCCCCACTCCCCTGCATCCATCCACTTAGTCACATGGCACCGTCACACTCAACTCTTGAAAAATGGAACACACTCCAAAGGGGTCATTTACAGATACACAGAACGTAAAGGTCACATTCTGGACAACATATGATGAACGACGATGGAGAACAGTAAAGACTGCAGGGACCAAGTCTCAGGTTTTTCCAAAGATCAGTGGCCAATCTTGGCCAAAGAACAAGAGAATACTAATTACAACCCAGGCAGCAGTACAATAAGAACACTGACCAGAATAGAGGTTCGTATCAATGAACATATGATGAGCAGCAAGCTGCGCAGTATTATAACTAGTGAAGATCCATCAGGAACACCACCTTTGGAAATGCATATTAAAAGACAACTTGCATCACCTATAGAGAGGACAAGATGAACAGGGTAGAACATTTAAAACACACGCGCGTGCACGCGCGTACACACACACACACACACACACACACACACACACACACACACACAAAATGCTCTAAATTAACAGAAGTGTCTAGAACTGCACTGAGTGGGAACAGGGGTGGGGAAGAGTAGCTAAATTTATACAACGTCTAGATGGTAAAGGATAGATGCATTATATAAATATATATATATATATATATATATATATATATATAATGCACACTGAGATATAGATTATATAAGCTCATAAAAAACAGGAAGACAACACATACGGAGATTATATAGTTTACAAATACATTTTTTGCAACAGTACAATGCAAAATCCAACATAAAAGATTAATAGTGAGAGAAGGATATCAATTTAAAGAAAAAAGACTGGGTTTTCAGTAATTTATCTTTATTCTACCCCGCCTTAAGGTATACAGAGACAGTCACACAATAAAACAAAAAATACGTGCAGTCACACAAACACAAATGCAATGAGGTGCTGACACACAAATACAAAAGGGAAACACACATTAACTGATGCATGGATGTACACAGAGGACAGGTTTGCATCTACTCTGATACACACAACACACAAATACAAACATCTCAATGAACGAACACACATCGCCACATATAGCCATACATATACAGCAAAATACTGAAAATGTAACAGAGATAAAGAAAGGGAATTGGCAAAGAAAGAGCTCATTACTCACCTAATTAACCCTTGCCATGTACCATTTTGGCCGTAATGTTTGAAGAGAGAAAAGTATTATGATCATGAAGTGCAATAAAAATCAAAAATATCTGGTCCTTATTCCTGGATGGCAAAATTCCACTCAAAATCAATAATAGTAAAATTTTTTAAACCGGTTTCAGTCCATTAGAGGAAAAAATACAGATCCTGAATATTAAAGGTACTCAGTTTTTATAAATAATTTTGTTTCAACTGGGAATTAGTTCCCATATATATAAATTCCTCAAAAAAACAGAAAAAAGACTAAATCAAAAGTCATAATAGTTTAATTTATCTTGCAAATGATCTCCCAAAATATACAGCCAAGGTGAAAAGAAATTACAAAACATGAACTGCGAGAAACTGAGAGGTGATTGAATGAATTCTGAGTTACTCTGCCTCTCTAATACCTTGTCCAATACACACACTCTCACACACATTCAGATCCAAGTTTTTGGTTGGCTGGTAATATAGTTAATTTTTAACAAATCTCTCCACTCTCCCTTTCCCATACTGCTAAGTATTATTTTTAAAATACTTACACAAACTCAAACTAATTCCCTTTTAATAGTGACGATGGAATGGATGAGCATTTTTTTAAGTTAATACAAGAATGTGTGTATATAATTTCCTATTGCCAACACAAAAAAGCAAATTAAAGCATGAATCAGTTAGTGACAAGGAAGAAACTGGACAGAGATGGACAGAAACACGAAGAGGTGAAAAGGGAATGACAGAGACAAAAGTATACGGGGAGAAAAAGAAAAAAAATCCTTAATAAAGGTAAAGAATTCAGCAAGACCTTTAGTCCATTCTATTTCAGTGCTTGTGTGTGTCAGAGGAACGGTGAAGGAGCAAGCAAAAAGAGAGAGAGAGGGAGTGAGCGAGAGAGCGAATAAAAATGGGAGAGAGGCACAGGTGACGAACCAGTAGAATAGAGAAGAGAGATGCTAGAGATGCTGAGAAGCTTGTTTTAGAATCATGGAACAAGTTTAAAGGCAGAGTTAAGGTACTAGGTTAGGGTGTGCAGGGAATGGAAATGTACATAATTCTGCATAACCTGTTAGCAACAAGTAAACGAAAATCCTTTGAAATAGCAAGTTAGTCTTGTCGAGAACATGACAACAAAGTTGGGACTTTGATGGAATGTCTATGTGTGTATGATTCAAAGGCAGAAACAGATGTAGCATACGGGTGGTGGGGTGAAGAAAAAGAGAAATACTTATTTCTTTTCAGTATTTGAAAACAAATTAATACGCTGTTCAGAAACAACAGAGCATTAAAGTAATATGTCAGACCCACTTAGAGGACATATTCCACGCCTCTAATTTAACATATAATAAAGAACAGGAAAACAGGCAAAATTAAAATGTCCTCTTGTAAACCGCAGTTTAGTGCATTTACATTAACGTGTGTTTTTTGCATATATTAAACACACAAGTACATGTATTGATTGTTGAAAGGACACTAAAATCTAACACAAAACCTACCTATAGACACAGTAATGGATCCCAGAAATAGAAGCACAGGATGAAGGATAGAGAGGATTTGGAAAGGGTAGGTAAAGCAAAAGAAGGGGCAAAGAAAGAGGTGTGTCTTAAAATGTAAAAAAAAATCTTCAGTTTAAATGGTGTTGTTTGTCCATTTAAAAATGTCTTCCTACAAGAAGGATGAAGGGAGTAAAGGGGAAATATTTGCGAGGACAGTATCAGTGGCACTGAAGAGGAGGAGCTGAAAGGTAGGGGATAGTAAAAAAGAAGCAAAGGTGGAAAATGGTAAATTGAAAAATCAAAAAAAGAAAATAAAATCCCCCTCCTTGTCCTCCCACAGTCCTTATCGTGCTCACAGATAGAAGAAATTGTAAACCAGGTAGATGGAGAAGTAGATGAGGAGGCACAGGACAGAGAGGGTAACCAAGTGAAAGGAATAGGCACCTCCCAGCACCACGATGAGGAAGAAGAAGAAGAAAAAACGGAACAAAAAAGCAAATACTCCAGAGGCTTCCGTTTTATCTTTTAAAAGAGTGGAGGTGGTCAGGTGCTTCTACCAGCAGCACCTTCCTCCACCCGTCTATCTTCTTGCTGTCTTCTCTTCAAAAAATAAGCACAATCAGAATAAAAACATGCCCCTTTGGTTATAAAATCATTTACCGTAGACAGGCATGGCACAGGAAGGCATCGATATACCATACCGTAAGATAGGCGGGGGCTGCTGCTGCTGCCTGTCGTATACAAAAAAAAAGAATGCTGAACTGAAATTGCTCTCTCTTCTTCCTCCCTCCCATCCCAGAAAAAAACTGAGGGAGAGAGGGAGGTTTCTGGGGGCGTGTTTCTTTACAGCATTTGCATGTGTTTTGAGAAGAGAGCGAGAGCAAGAGCGAGGGCAAGAGAGCTGAAGGGTCTTCATAATAAATATCGAGGAAAATACATTAGTACATGCATTAAAAAAATAAGAGAAGAGCTCCCTCTACAGCTGGGAGTGATAGATTTGCCTGGCAGCTTTCATTTTCTCTCACATCTCACCAGGATAACATAGTACAGTTTCACACTTTTGTCATTTATCACACCGGTCATGGACTGGTTAGAAAGTAACATTGCCTGAATTGTAGCTATGAATCCTTTACAAACTAGGCCTCTTTTCAGTAGCTACTTTCACCAAAGAATAATTGCTTCTCGCCATATTCTAGTCCCAAGGTCAATAACAATTCTGATGCACAGTTTGGTCACAACAAAATCTACCAAAAAGAAATATATAGCAAAACAATTTTTTTTTTTTTTTTTGCATTTAATGATATAGTTTTCCACAAAACCAATCAAATCACCTAATCAAATCAAAACATTAGTGAAATCTCTTCACTGTCATATGTCTTCTGTGAATTTCATTGTCCGCCATCAGTTACTTTTATTGTAAACAGCAGCAATCTCATATTAGACTACCGATTACTGCTTTATCATAAAAACAATACATTAATACCATAAAGAGGTAATTTCTCTGGTGAGACGTAAGTTTGTGTTATCAATCAGACTTTAGTGCTGACCAGTCAGACATCAGTGTTGAGTTTGTTGCTACCTCAACTGACAAACTAGATTTCTCCCACCTTTACGGAAAACCTGACTTTAAATGCATGTAATAAGTTAACTTTTCTCCCATATTATAAGAGAATTAAGTGAATTAGCAGGTCATAATTGTTTTAGTTATTTTGACGTGGCCCTTATTATATTCATTTTCTGTGCATGGACTACACTATAATCTTCATAACATCCTAATAAAGAGTTAATGGTTGCAAAGGAACTGTAAAAAATGTATACAGGTTAGGAACATGAGTATGTGCTGGTCTGAAATGTAGTTTGCTTATAACTGCTAGAGTCGCGATTAAACATTTAATTTTAGAGCTTACTCACTCACGCAAAACCACATATCCTACGTTAGGGTCATAGCTAATTCTACAACTGGTTTCTGAAAGCTGTCAATGGAACTATCAGTTAAAAACTTCATCAGTATAGAGTAGCAGCAGGAGGCTATTTTGCTGAGGTGAATTATCTATTTACTAAAAAGACTGCAAACAAGGTAGTGTTACAACAAACGCACCACTATGGTAAAATTATAGAAAACTTTTCAATAATAATTCTGTAAACTTATTTGGAATATATTGCAATTTAATGTTTACTGTACCTTTGAAATCAGTGGGCCAGAGGCTCCACATCAGTTCGACATGCAGCAACTCCTCTAATGTGGACTGGCAAAAAATGGCGGTATTGGACTAAGTGACTGTGCTTCAAGAATCTCATGTCTGTATCTATTATCTATCTGTTGGTGAAATGGACTTTTGTTCACTGTGACTTGTATGTGACTTTGAAGAAACCTGTTTTCTAAATGAATAAATGTGAAAAACACAGTGTGGGCAGCAAAGTGAAGGTTGTTCTGCTGCCTGATAGTAGGTGGGCTGGTCAGGCCTATGTTCAAATCCTGCTCATACTGTGTAGAATGTGCATGCTCTTCCCATGTCTACATAGGTTTCCTCCCAGTCCAAAGACCTGCGTTTCACCGTCATTGGTTACTCTAAGCTGCCGTATTAAGCGTAATGAGTGTGTGGCTACCCTGCTATGGACTGGAATCCTGTCAAGGGTGTATCCCTCTTATTCTTGTAGCAAGTGATTCTGGGAGAGGCTCTAAACAAGGACAAGCAATTAATGAAAATAACTGAGTGACTAAATGTACTTTAAATGTCAGGAAAATTTACAGCTTCACAGGCCAGGATTCAATAGCGGGGCATTTCTGAATGAAATGAGCAGACCAGTGAACACTCTCTCTCAACAGCTCACAGAGACCAGGCTGGCAGACAGCTCCTCCCGCCGGTGAGCTGGGATGCCTTGTGCATACCTCTGCACCATCCACGTCCCACGCAACAGTATTTATGACATGTTGTAAATACTTGTCAGAAAAGCCTGGAACAGCAAAAAGTTCATTAATCAAAAGTCTGTAATGTGTTGTGACTCGGACTAAAACAATTCCTCAAGTAACATGATTCATTAAAATCCTTGATTAAAATTTTCTGCCTTGTGGATTTATTCCATCTACACACACACACACACACACACACAGACACACCTATATTTCAGTATCTGTGTTTATAACTGGTTCCTAGAAAAGGCTTGAATACAACAAACTCGAATCCTGATAAGATATTTCAATTATTTCTTATGAGGAAAATTAAGATACGTTCCAGGTCCATCCAAGGAACCACAACTGCTTTCCCCAAAATATCCCTAATGCCAAAATACCTATTTCAGTGTGATAAAGAACAATTTAAACACCAATTCAAAATAATTAGTATGGATATTTTTGTTTATATGCAGTTACTTTTTGAAATTTAGTATCAAACATTATATTTTGTTCCTTATAAGCAGTAACATTTAGTACAGACATTTAATAGTCAAATAAGAATAAAAACAGAAATAATTTAATTTACCTACTATAATGGGCTGTTACTGGGGAAGTTACTGACTGATGAGAAGTGAAGGAAATCACAAAAGCACAAACCACGCATTTGCACATTGTGTGATGGAACGATGGAGCCCGTGTGCGACACTGCCCACGCTGTCCTTGCGAGACTTCCTTGGATCGACGCTTTTGTGTTTCAGTGGTAAACTGGCTCAGTTGTACTCTCAATACTGCTTTTATTTTACTTTTCTCTGTAGACTTCCTGTTGATTTACAAACTCCTGCGCTTGTGTCATTATGTATCTTGTATCAATACTGTGTTCTGCACTACTGTACCGCTGTAACTCTGTACCTACTGTAACATGTAACATCCCTTTGGAATAAATAAAATGTTTCACATTCAATTCGGTTCAAAATATTTCTTTCATTATAGTTATACATGTCATTCATGAGTGAATAGCAGACCACACAGCTGCAGCTGATGGTGTTGACAGGTGATACGACCACGTGGGTTGAGAAATGTAGGAAGGCAGAAACACTGAGAGAGAAGAAGCAGAATCTGCTTAAAAATGACAGAAAATATCTAAAGCTTTGGATCATTTTAAGCTTAAAGTGAAAAAGAACATAGTACAATGTTTTAATTGTAAAAAGGCACTTGCAATGCTACAGAATTATTACTCATTGAAACCACACGCTCCTATAAGACTTACATTATTCCTGAACTGTAGTTAAATTATACACTGAGGTGCCAGCCTATGAGGCCCATGTATCCAGCGTTGAGTAATTGCTGAAAATATGTGACTTGTAACGTGATGCGTATTCATGTTGCAATTGTTGTCAAGAAGGGTTGAACTTGGTCAGCAATGATGTTCAGATACACTGTGCCAATGAGTATCAGAGGCCTGATGTGTGCCAGGAAACCATTCCGCACACCAGCACGCTGCACGCAGCACGATAACTGGTGTGCTCTGAGATGACATTCTGCACACCAGTGCTGAATTTGGATATGATTTGCCGGGTTGTGGTCCATCTGTTTGCTTGCATAATTCTCGGCGTTTTCCTTTGACTCCTGAGACCCACAAGCCGTTTTTGTCCACAACATTGCTGACCTCTGGAACTTTCTTGCTTTTCACCCCATTTTTAGTAAACCCTTGAAACAGTTGTGCATGAAAACCCCAGGACGACGGTTATTTGGGAGACGTTAGAACCACACCTTGCAGAAACTATCTTGCCATGTTCAAAGTCACTAAGGTCATTCAATTTACTCACTCCAACACTCAGTTGAACACTAACTGAAATGATGGTCTGCTTGACCACACACCACAGTCACTTGACATATAACCTGTTGAAATGTACACTTTACGTGAAGGTGGGAGGGTGAACCTAAAAACTGACATCTGTGTAACTTGTAAATTTAAAATTTAAGCTGCACTACTTTAATTAACTACTACTTTAATGTTAGTAGAACTTAGAATGATAAAATATATAAAAACAATGTTTAAGTTTACTTATGCCTTAATTTGATTGTACTTTGGCAAGTAATCTGAAATAAACTGTTGGCTATTTATTGGATTTCATTCAGTAAGTATGTTTTCTTTTAAACTCAAAGTATAATTGGTATTGTTCTTAATGGCTAAATAGACTTATTTTACCCTTTAGATTTTTTTTGTTTAATTTAAAGAAGCAACTTAATAAAAATGTTGATTTGTTTAAAATTGTCGTGCCCCCGGTCCAGACCCCGCCTCTCCTGATTACCCCTTAAGTACCTGTGCTTTACAACCTGTCGTTGCGAAGTATTGCCACGATCTTTCTGCGTGTACTGAGCGGTTCTCCTGTTTGCTACTCCCGTTACCAACCTGTTTTGTTCTACGGCTATTGCTTGTGCTTCATCCTTGTTTGTTACATCGCTTGTTCTGGACTGATTCCTGGTTTTGACCCGCGCTTATCTTGTGACCACAACTTTGGAACAACCCTTAACATTAAACGGAGTACTTCATTTTACACCTGCACGCGTCTGCGTCCTGACTGCAATGTTACAAAAATAAAACTAATTAATTGTTCATTTAAAGAGATTTGCCATAATTTCTTCCTCTACTGTATATTTTCTATTTCTGTTTAAAATGCAGAACTTTTTTTCTTATCTGACTACTTTATAATCAGTAGACTGCTTGATGAAAATACACTGTCTACATGTCCACCCTGACTTGAAAACATATACTGCACTGACAGCACGTCTGTTGTCGATGTAAATAAATCCACATCCAGCCTCCTGTTTGCAGCTAGCATGCTAATTGTTCACGGAGTAAAAAGTTCTGCTTGCTTTCTAACCAGAACTTCAACATCAACATTAGCAATGGAATATCATTTAAACGGCTAAGTTGAACAGTTGCTCTGAGTTGCCATGCTGTATAAATAAGTAAATAGTTATTAGTAGCTTAGTGTATATATATAGCAGACTGTTTTATTTATTTTTGTCTCATTTAAAATCTATAATTAAATTTGCATTGCAGATTTAAGTTACAGAATTTTTTTTCATGAGTTAAAACTATACATAAAGCTCTTTAATACATTATAAGCTTAATTTGAATCAAAGTAGCTTGATATTTCAGCGATTTTTACCTGATCTGTTTTTAAAACTTTTAGATGTTATTATTTTTAAAGTGACACCATGTTTACTCGAGTATTGTTGAACACTCAATCCACCGGCGACATCTGTTCACTGAGTTTTGAGACAGTCTAAATTCACACAGGTATATTCAAGCAGCCACTACATCCTATTCACATTTCCTCTGTCACAGTGCGGTTATTACTTACCCTGTTCAGCTTAACCTGTTCCTGTTTCATTTCTCAACCCACTTTTCACCTTCCCCATTTGCAGAGTCTCTGCCATTCTTCAGTCTTCCTTGTGCCTCCTTCCTCACCTCAGTACCACTCCTTTGTAGTAGAACTACTGCTTGTGTTTACGAAACGTCTCTGCAGACAGGATACTATATAGGCAAAACAGAGGAGGGGGATATAAAGACAGGTAAGAATTTAACACACTTTTACAATATAGACTTTACTCACAAAGAAAATTAAAACATTTTATGGTCATGAACAGAACACAATTTACAAATGATACGTAATGATGTAAACATTTTAGATTAATTGACTTGAAATGCATCGGTTTCTCGCTTAGTTTTCTAGAAGCTTGGCAGCGACCCCTACCGGTAGTGACAAATGTTGCGTCGTGAAAGGAACCCTTTGCAATGCCGCTCCCGTGTGGCGACAACTTCACCTGCAGACACTGTCACCCTACGAGGGGCAAGGAGAATGTCACAAAAATTTCACTAAAAATTTGATTTTAATTTAATTAATTTTACGCGGGCAACACTTAGTGCTGGCAGTGACAGCTGAGTTGGCCACCAATCCATCTAGGCCAGCGACACGTCCGCAAGACCAAAAAAGTCCAAAAAACTTATAGTGAGCTTCTCAACCCCGGCGGACTGAGTTCGCTGAAACAGGACTTGTCCAAAAAGAATTAATATACACAGTTCGCAGATATTTTTTCCAGCTGGCTGTACTGAGTACTTAAAATACTAAGAATTTAATCCTGTGGTTTTTTTTCCCCAAATCCGAAAAGTCTTACAGGTTTCCTATTTTTGTGCGTCTTACTGATACTTGGTGACATTTTTAAATAAATCTGACATTTCTCCAAATAATTTTCTACCATGCTTGAAGAAATTCGCGGGCCCACGGTGCTACTGTACCTTTCCTTCAACTGTTAGCCAAGTTACGACTTTTACTTCAGAAGCGTCTTCGAGAAGCTCAGTGCGACGCAGCAAGTACCCCGTCGCGATGACGTCACGGAGCGCGCTCGCAGCCTGCGGGTCCAAAAGAGCGGGAACGCGCGCGAGAGCCGTAATCCAGAAGTTTCACGCGTTCGTTGTTGCCAACGGCTACTGCTACGTGGGGGGTCCTTGCAGAAGAGAAGCGGTTTCCTGAAATCGGCCAATTATCGGTGTCGATAATCTCGATTTTTATAATCGGGATCTCGATTTTTTATTGCTAGTACGTCATTATTTGTTTGTTTGTTTGTTGTTATTTTACTCATTTATTTTATACAACCCTGCTAATAATGCTTCATTAATTGGGGCAGAACAGTTTGAAACCAAATAAGACGGCACTGAATAACTTAAAATGCTACTTTATCGCAAAGGGCAAACGTCTGAGACTAATGCCAAAATATACAGTGCTGTGCAAAAGTGTTAGGCGTGCAACTTCAGTGTCTGTTGAGAAGTACAGGTAGATTCTTATCTACCATCAGGGAGGTTTCCGATTGGTCCCAAATTCATTCTGCAGCCTGAGAATGACCTCAAACACCCAATCTCAGTCATACACAACTATCTTGAGCAAAAAGAAGGAATCCTGCAACAGACGGTATGGCCCCCACAGAGCCCTGATCTCAACATGATCAAGTCAGTCTGGGAGGACATGTAGAGACAGTCAAAGTCTGCAGAAGAACTTTGGCCGGTTCCTCAAAATGTTTGGAAGAACCTACCAACCTCTACCTTAAACTGCATGCAAGTTTGCATAAGAGAATTGATGGTGTTTTATAGGCAAAGGGTGGTCCCACCAAATATTGATCTGATAGAGGTTTTTTTGTCTACTGCACTTTTTAGAAGGTTTATTGAATAATAAGTATTCATGGCATTATTTCTGGAACCATCCTCACTTTATAGCATTTTTCCCCACAGGTGCCTAAGACATTTGCACAGTACTGTATGTTGTTTTTGCCATATATTTTTGTCACTTAGTTCTTTAATGTGGCAGTTGCGCCTTACTTGCTTTAAGAATGTCCGAGTTAAGTGCTGAACTACCTGTAGCCATAACCTCAGTTTTACTCTAGAATATATGTAAAAGTGTTTGTTATACTTGAGTTCAATGAAAAGAGGAAATGATTTTCTGTTCTAAAAATTGCCTTTTTCTCAGCTTCAATAAGCGACACAGTCAGACTCACCCTCCACTTAAGAATGTTAATCTATTGAAGGATACTGCAAAATACAGTTTATCTTGTTTTGCAAAGTAATTAAATGTATTTGGTTTGGAGAGATGCAAAGAGTTGTATCGTTCCACTCTTCCCACAACATCTCCCTTCCTTGTGTGGAGAAAACTTAAGCGAACAGAGCGTGTTACCTGTCAAAAAGCCTTTGTAGTCCTGTCATTCCAGAGCTAAATCTGACACTTCAAAAGTAGTGGTTCTGGCAAGTTAATATCACCAAGCTACTGCTGACAGGTGTTATTTTGAAAAACAAATGTAATACCTTCAATTTCTGTTCATAAATGAGGACCTGTCTTATTTCTGCTGTAACAGTAACAAACAAAAGTTATTACAATCAGTATTGCTGGGTCCAGAAAGGATGGGAGGCTGCTACATCACAGCACTCAGATTTAAGATTTTAGAAAACATTTGCTGATGCTTGGATCAGTTGGACAGGAAGAGCATGGAAAAACAGAAGTAAATTTGACCAAGCAAGACCATAAGCAGTATTAAAAGACTAGTGTTATTTTTGCTGATATGCTCAATATGTTTGTCAGCTCTTTAGGTATGACTTTTTCAAGCCACAAACAGGTACCAAGTGAGGTTTGTGCTTAGGCCATTAAACGTCAGAAAGACTGTAGTATTGGGAACATTTAAAGTTGAGTTTCTGGCAGGGCTTGAAAAGGTGGAAGTAAGGTCTTCAGGTACGCTGTGCCTGTGATGTCACTTTCTTACACCACACACTTGGAGTGAAGAGCAGAACCGGTAAGAAAGAGGGTGGTGGTGGGGGGGGGCCTCAGATATAAGACATGACCACAATGCACTACTCTGTGGTCCTCACCTGTTTGACAGCACTAACAATACTTAGAGGTGTGGCTGAAATATGGGTACCCTTGGATTTTATTCAGATAATACACCATTGTCCCTGAAAAGTGTTAACACTGAAAGATCTTTTGTTATCCATGCATTTCTTAGGTTTGCAGTTGAACAAAAAAACCTGTGAAAAGAACCAAATTCTTACTTATTCTACAAAGACATTCTAAAGTGGCCCAGACAATATTAATACCCTTTAGAAGTTATATAAAACAGTATTTTAGGGATTGTTATTCTCTTTTCATGAGCACCACAGATGTCGTTCATCTTAAAACCACTCCTTCAGCCAGTGTACATGGAGAAAAGTCCTCACTCTGCTGAGTTGTATCACACTAATCATGGACAAGAGAAGGAAAAGCTCAGTTGTCTGAGGAGGTTAGAAACAAGGTAATAGGTGAGGATTATATGTAAAGACTACAAGACCATCTCCAAACAGGTTCATGTTTCTGTGACTGCTGCTGCTTAATATTACCAAGAAGGTCTGAAGACTGTAGCCAACATCCCTGGATGCAGGTGCAAGAGGAAAACTGAACCAAGATTGAAGAGAAAGAATTGACAAAAAGGATGCTTCCAAAAGAAACAGCATTCCTACCATGAAACATGGAGGAGCTCAGTGATGTTTTGGGGTTGCTTTGAACCTGTTCAGGGCACAGCAAAGTCAGAAGACCATCAAGGCATTTTACAGTGAAACACAGACCAGTGTAGGTCATGGGTCCTCTTTATGAATGGATGTAGCAGATTTACCCAATACAACAAGAACTTGCTGAACTGTTCAAAAAGCTGTTTTGGTCTCATCTGTCCACAAAACATTGTTCCCATAGCCTTCTGGCTTGTCCAGGTGATCTTTAGCAAACTGCAGACAGGCAGCAACATTCTTTTTGGAGAGCAGCAGCTTTCTCCTTGCAATCCTGTCATGAACACAATTGTTGTTCAGTGTCCTCATGAACATTAAAGTTAGCTAATGTGAGAAAGGCCTTTAGTTGCTTAGAGGTTACCTTGGGTTCCTTTGTGACCTCGCAGACTATTATACACCTCACTCTTGAAGTGATCTTTGTTGGTCGACCACTCCTGGGGAGGGTAATAATGGTCTTGAATTTCCTCCATTCGCACACAATCTGACTGTGGATTGGTGGAGTCCAAACTCTTTCAAGATGGATTTGTAACCTTTTCCAGCCTGATGTGCATCAGCAACTCTTCTTCTGAGGGCCTTTGTTTGTGCCATAATACACTTCCACAAACACATGTTGTGAAGACCAGACTTTGATCGATCCCTGTTCTTTAAATAAAGCAGGTCAACCACTCACACCTGATTGTCATCCCATTGACTGAAAACACCCGACTCTAATTTCACCTTCAAATTATCTGCTAATCCTAAAGGTTCACGTACTTTTGCCACTCACAGATATGTGTTACTGGATCATTTTCCTCAATAAATATATGACCGTGTCTAATTTTTGACTCATTTGTTTGATTTGGTTCTCTTTATCTACTTTTAGGGCTTGTGTGAAAATCTGATGTAGTTTTAGGTCAAATTTATGCAGAAATATAGAAAGTTCTGAAGGGTCCACAAACTTTCAAGCACCACTGTGTTAATGTTTGTAAAAACTATTCTAAGGTGATGTATTCAAACTCAGAATTCAGATTACAGAGATCATGCTTTTCATGTTTTCTTCTATTCAGTCCTCACATCACGGGTATATTAAATTTCAGCGTTTGCTCAATTTTTGCACAATACTACATTGCTGCAGAGCAAACTAATAAAATGCATATTTCTTTATGAATCAGCGTTGGTAAAGTATGCTTCTCATTGACAGAGGGAGTGTTGCGAAATTAATTTTCTCTTCAAAGGTAGGATGACCATGCCCTAAATACATATATCAAGAACTGCAGTCCTGGAAGAGGGCAGGGTGAATATTTATTTCCAATAAGCCTCTGGAAATCCACAGATGCTTCTTCTGCCTCTCCTCTGGTCACGGTAACTACACAGGAAAATGAAAGCATTGGAGAAAACAAAGGTCCCGGTGAGACCGTGGAATTCATGTCATCAGTTTCTTTGGAAAGCAGACTTGGTAGGAGCTCCGCTGGAGCTCATGATGCACCGTGGGCAGAGGAAATAGCAGTTAGGAAGCAGGGAGAAAAGCAGAGGAAAAACACACAAGCCTGAAGACTCTTTCTCTTACGATTCATATGCGAGTAAAACTTCCATCTATATTTTTGACAAGCTTATGCGTCAGACAAGGGGGGGGGGGGGGG
>UFQX01000896.1:143471-157333 GCA_900497675.1 Arapaima gigas | reverse complement strand
ATCTTTGACTTGTGTGTGTGTGTGGGGGGGGGGGGGGGGGGGGGGTCATGGAAGAGGGTGCACAATGGATGAAAAGAAAGGGTATTATACCTGCAACATGTTGAGGGTTTGCTGGTGCTTAGTGGCGCAGTCAATTTTCTCCACCCGTTCCCGCAACTCTTGCAGGCTCTTGTCAAAAACGGTGAGCTGCAGAATTTGCAGATGTTCTGCAACAAGGTACTGCACCACCTGAACGTGGGAGGGAAATGGAAGCAAGAAAAGAAATTTCATTCTTTGTACCAATCAAGTAGACATCCAGGTCAGAGAAATACCGCTATCCCACCCACCCTAACTGTATTCTTTCTACTCCAACATTCACTTTTATGACTTCTGAAAATTTGTACTTAAAATTCACTAGCTGAACCAAAAACCCGGTCTTTCAAAATTGTATTCGCAAAAATTTCAAAGTGCTCGCTGGTTAAAAAGGTTACATTACACCGATATCCAGGTGAGAGGAACATTATTAAATTGTTTTTTAAGAAAGTAAAGACCTGTGATGAAATCCTTGGCTGACTTATATTGGTGATTCAGAGTGTTTTAGTTATAGTTTGAGAAACCATTATTTTTCCCCCACTGAAAACAAGGAAACATAAGGCTTTGTTACCTGAAAATTCACAGATTTAGATTTGGATAACAAGGAATAGTGCTATAAACAAGTCGACCACACATCTAAACAAGAAGTGTGAGTAAAACGCAAATGGGAAGAACAGAAAAGGACCATCTTTGTTGTACTCACTTTCACAGAACAGCTATGTAAGGTTAGTGTCTTATTATTCAATAACACGAGGAATGTTGAACTTTCCTGGCATAGATCAGTTAACATCACGGACAGAAGTTAGTGGCTATAATTTCTTTGTTTTTTAATCCATTTTTATTCTGCTACTTTGTGTATTTTGAAGTTAAAAAATACTAAAGCAAAAACTTAATTTCTACGGTCATTTACAGAACATAGCCTAAATCAATGTATATCTGCTTTAAGCTTTTATTGATTTTGATTTATTAGTAAATGTGAAAAACTGATCACACGCACATACTTCTGGTTCCAACTGTGTTCATAAGACGAGGAGTCTGTACATATCTGTTCGGCAATCCTATGAAATGTACAAGTTTTCTATTTATTTATCGGTAAGTTTACTGAAGTTATTCACTAACTCGAGCACCTCAACTCTACCTTAGTACAGGAGCTCCTACTAAGTCGACCATATATACAATCTGACAGTAGAAACCTAGTTCCTTCAACATTGTTACACCTGCTACCCAAGTCAGGCACAGCAGATAAGCTCACCTTCTCCAGCCGCTGCCGTGTGCCCGCATCCCCACTGATCTTGAGCTCTAGTTGGGCCTCCAGCTCCCCCTTTTCTATCCTAGGCCTCTTCCTCCATCCCTCCTCTTCAGAAATTACTTCACTTGATACAACACGTTTCTTTGACAAAGCTGTGCCCCTAGAGTGTTCAGTGGGGGAAGAAGCCAAAACTGCTGGCTCCTCCTTCCGTTCTGCTCCCTTTTTGTCCACGTCCATCATTTCTCTATCTCCTTGACTGTCATCCTCATCGCTCAAAACTAAAAACCCTTCTTTCACTTCTTGGTCAGACTCAAGGGTGTGGGATGGAGAAAGTGATGGAGAAGAGGAGGCAGTATTGGCAGGAGCAAGTAGAGACTCAGGGAGAGAGATGGCATTTGTTTTCACTGGTATGGTTGCCTCATCCTCTGGGATACTGTTCAACAGAACTCTATCCCCATCATGTGTATCCTCATCCCCCCTGTCAGCTGTCTTGGAGAGTTCAACGGAGACATTTCTGGTGTCATGTTGGACCTTAGTAGGGTCAGATCTGGAGTAGACTTCCTACAAACAAGATAATATTGTGAATGAAAACTCATGCAAAACAATTATTGAACATAACTTGAAATTTATGCGATCTATCCTTCCTCTACCGTTTAAGCTTACTCTAACACCCACTGTCTCCACGCTTTGCAGCCAATCATTCCTTTTCCTCTGTCAAACAGACCTCTTTCACTGGCACGGCAGCA
This sequence comes from Arapaima gigas, assembly GCA_900497675.1. Lineage (NCBI taxonomy): Eukaryota > Metazoa > Chordata > Actinopteri > Osteoglossiformes > Osteoglossidae > Arapaima > Arapaima gigas. The sequence goes on along the minus strand of UFQX01000896.1, from coordinate 155,266 downwards.
TTTGTGTTCCCCTCTGTCCAGCTTGCTTTCTTCTTTTCCTCCATCTTGTCTCCTTTGTCCAATTCTGGAGACTTCCCTTTACCTTGATGATCCTTCTTGCTCTCCGCATCTTTCATGACAGGGTCCAAAGAAGGGGACACAGGAGAAGGAGACGGAGCTTTGTCAAGTGGAGATCTTGATAGAGACATCAAGAGTGCAGGAGCAGAAGAACACTCACTGGAGACACTGGAAACTCCGCAGGTCAGTTTTTGCCCGTTACTGGTGACACCCTCCTCGTTCTCCTTGTTGTTCCCAGCCTCCATTTGTCCTTCTTCAGAGTGTTTTTTGTTAACTGGCACAGGTGTTTGGGTAGGGGATGAACATGAGTTGCTGGAGGGCAGAATATTGTGGAGAGATTCCAGTTGTTGCCGATCGCTGGGTTTCATTGTTTTTCTGGCCCTGAAGATTTTCTTTTGGGGTTCTTCTGGTGCTGCTACATCCATGTTTCACCTGAAGAAATGGAAAAACACCAAATTTCTACTTACCTGCAGCAAACTGAAGGGAGATTCAAAAGAATTGCCATCTGTAGTGTTGAGGTAATGGTAATACCAGGCGCTCATTCCAACTGATTTTGACCCTTTGCATTTTTCCCAAAAACAACAAAGTCCATTGAACTCATGTAAATTTCATTTAGCAAGTAACGATTTATACAGAATTTAACTCAAATTTTATTAATTCAAAATTAAGTCCAAATTCCAATTCAAAAATTAGGAACAGCAAGTCAAACAAAGGCTTGCATAGACAATATCTGCATCCCTTTTATGGAAAAGTGGAAATCTTAAGTTCTCAGCAAAGTCACGAAATGGAGAATACATGCTGCGTTTTTTAAAACATCTTCCCTGTGCTTTATGTCGACACAATTCATTTCCAGATGCAGTTCAGTTTTAAGCATTGTTCCATCTACATCCAGCTACTACCTGAAAAAGACCACATCTGGAAGGTGAATGTTAAAAACCTCTACATTCAGCCTCAAAATAAACCACTTCTTCTTTGGGCTAAAAGACCATATAACTGTATTGTTCGTGAGAAAGCAAGCACTGAAGTAACGTGAAGAAGTGCTTGAGGTAACAGAAGTGGAATGTAGACAGTACCAAGCTTGAGGTAATAGAAATGGAATGTGAACAGTACCAAGGGTGCTTCTCAGTTACACAGACCTTCAGTGTTTGACTCTAGTATAGAAAAACTGACTGCGAGGCACAAACCAAATCTAGATACAGCTGGGTATAGCACCAAAAAAAAAAAAAAAAAAAAAAAAACTTGTTTGCACAACGTTGGCATATAACAACTGCATTATAGACACACAGACTGCCTAAAAACCTCACAAGGCACAGACAACTGCACTTCACTAAAGGCTGGTGCAATACTGACCCCTCCCCCACAGACAGGCGGGTAGAAAATGTCAGTGACACCGAGTGGAAAATTACAGCAGAGCATGGACCGTACCACTGTGGGAGTCAGGCGAGTCTGGGTATACAACTCGATCCAAACCAACTGACAAAAATGAGAAACACCAAGCCAGCAACTCGTACTCGGAAAACACGACGGCGGCCTCAGACCTGAATCTATAAATGTACCAACTGAAGGAAGAATAGGTTATGCTGACATACTTCTGTGTTCAGGGACTGGAGGTCAGTGGGCCTATTTTCAGAATCAGAAGTTGCCCAACTGTGAGTGATCTAAAACAGCATTTATATAAGCACTTTCTGGATTTAATCACACATTGCAGGCCTTTTCATAATGTTGGCACTGTCACCCTAGATACAGTCATATGACTAACAATGACAACCGCCACAGTAACTTTTTGTGACTCTTTTCCGTCGCTATAGTTATTACAAGGCATTTGCTGTCACCCATATTGTGACAAGTGACTCCCACCCTTCTTCCATGTTTCCACCTGCGTGATATCCAGACCATTTGTATATACTGTTCAAAGGTCAATCTGGAAAGCAGACTAGTTTCATCAAGCGGAGGCTATCAATGTTTACTGGATAAAACAAATATGGCCTTCTTACAAAATTTTCATTCAATTTTTGAAGCAAACTTTTTCTCCCATTCTGAAACGGTGACCTTGACTTTCCGGACTGATCCAGGTGGTACCAAAAGAGCCCCACCATGCTCGGGAAACACGCTAAGAAGAAACACGAAGGAGGGTCACAAACGGATAAATTAAGCACACCCGGCCGACGAACAACTGAGACCCCTCTTGGGTTTCTTTCAACACAAAAGAGTAGTGACAAACTGTTCACGACATCTCACAAAAACTACTGAATGCTTAAAGTGAATTTACACATGCATATCTTATATCAGTCATTCCTCGAGTAACAGTTTGTCTCGTGCTTGTTTTTCATGTGATTCTTTCACCTTTTTTTGCATACGCTGTAAAGCGGCTATAGTTCACTATAATGACAAATATGTCAGCGTTATAGATACAGCAACACATCACATAACCATTGTGTGAATACTCTCAAAAACTGGTCATTCAGATGAGATCCGGATTTTAAAATGATCAATTAATATTGACCTGGGATCAGACTGGAGGGGAAGCAACTACGTATATTCAAAGTGTGAAATATACAATTAATGGAATAATATAAAAACCGCTTAAAAATAAACAGGCCTACAGTACAGAATCTAGGCCATCCGCTATTTAAGCGAGCCTCAATTTTTTGTACAGATCGAGGAGCGGTGAGAAACATGACTGCACAGATGCACAAAAGCTGAGGGTGTGAGGAGGAGAGCACGGTATCTACTGTTCACATAGGTGCGAAGGGGGAAAAAAAAAAAAAAAACATCGTAGATGTTCGACAGCAGATCCGAGCAGTCAGAAATCCGATTTACACACCAGTACACGTGAGGAGGAGACGTCATACAATGCCAAGGTCTCGCATACCGGTGTCTCCAAAACAGACAGAAAACACACATTTGTTACGCATGTTTTTAACAAATGGGCATTCTTCCAGCTGCAAACATGTCATACCCGCATGAACAACGGTTCCCGGAACGGGTGAGCAAGAGAGTCCCCGTGCCCCTCCCCCACGCTCACAGTCCAAAACGGTCAGGAGAGAAGCGGAAAATTACAACCGAGCACGGACTGTACCACTGACAGCGTACTCTGGGGGTGCACCACCGACTTTTACCGACTCCTATATGCCAAGGAGTCAGCGAGAGACAGGATGCCAGGCTGACAAGTCACTTAAAATTCATTTCAAATATTCAGACAAAACGCAGAGAAATTAACAGAAGCCATAATACCAAGATCAAAGAGAATTAACGCTTTAAGCAGTTTAACACTAAAACTCTACATTTCAGACAGGCATTTCCACCCTCTCCCTTTATCTATTCCTCCAAAATGTAAACTAACACTGATTTTCATTACTAAAGAAAATCAAAGTACAAAACAAACAATTCTCCTGCCATTACTCTTTTCCAAACGCCTCAAAAGCCTTTTCATGTCTTATCACACTTCTAACAAGCAGTTCTTTTTTCAGGCTGCTGACCAATAAAAAGCTAGGCGGCACAAACCGGTTCAATCCTGTTAAAGCCTGTTTAACCATCACTATTTTCCCCCTGAATTAGAACGACAATGCTTATGCAATTTCCCTCTTCCACCACACTTGGGAACAAGAAGTGACCTTTAGAATGTTCTAGAACTGCAGCCACGAGCTGGACTTCTACGTGAGATCAAGAACTGACACGATGAAGCCAAGTTGTGCGGAATGGTATTTAAAAAAAAAAAGGAAACTGGTATTTGACCAAAAATCTCAAAATGGTCTTATTTTGAATCATCCAGTTAAATTCAAAGCGACAAGAAACCGTTCCTTAGAAAATATTCATATTTGGGCAAAAATTTTCAGATGTAAAAATCACGTGTTTTGGTGACACCTCATCAGATACTTTTGGAAATTCTATACGATTTCACATCTGAAACTTTTTACACAACCTGGGCTTTCGTTATTGCCATTTCTGCTAACCAAAAAAGGACAAGTTGTGACACTCGGCTTTAGTCCAGCACCGATGTCACGATTCGCAATATTACACACTTAACCCTTTTTATAAAACAGTTCCTCGAATCCCACCCTCCATATTTCCCTCGGCTTCTATCAACGCGTGGTGTTCTACGTGGTGGGGAACAGTAAAGTGCCGGGGTGAGACAATTATATAATGCATTTGGAGACTGGAAAGGGAACAGGAAGAGCAAAACCCAACCGTGATCATCATCTTCTGATGGTGGAAAGATTCCATCAGCGGCTCTATCGTAACACACTTCCGGCTGGATGTTTGTAAACAGTTGTGTCTAACCACTGTAGGGAGTCACAAAGGAAACTCTGACCCTCAGGGTTCCCTGCATCTGAGAATTTTGGGCAGCCACGTTTTTGTGTTTCGTGAGGGCTGGTGTTTAAATACGCTGAGCAACAAAGTTTGTGTTACCACAACCTAGTCTCCTGAGCCCTCTTAACACCACAAACAGCTCGAAGCAGGTTGTTAGTCGTCTCACTGTACGAGGACATACCGTAAATGTCATTTGCACTTTTTCTGGAACAATCGGTCTAGTTCCTACAGCCTTAATATGGAAATACTTTTTTTGTCCTGCACAGTAACTGACACACCGACTGAAAAGTACTGGCCATTAACCTCACCTTCATTTTACACGACAGCATTTTTTTGGACCTTACTTATGTTATGGTGGGGTTTCTCCCGGTATAAAAGACACTGAAAATAAGAACTGATTTAGTGTGACCCTCCTCCCATGAGTTACACAACTTCAATTTAAATAAATGAACAAACAAACACACACCAGATACAAAAAAAAGCAACTACATTATGCATCTAGGTCACACAGTGACAACAGACAGCACGGGCTTTTTCACAGCAACCGGACTGTGCCAACAGGCGTAGATTAGATCCCAGTTCAGGCGGTATGGAGTTTGGACACTGTTCTTGGGGTTTTGCACCAAGTCCACAGTCCAAAAACACACATTTCAAGTGGACGTGTCACACTAAACTGCCCATACTGTGTGAACGTGTACACGGCTACACTGCAACAGAGTGGTATCCTGTCCATCGCGTCCCCCGTCCAGCTTAGGGTCGTGTTTCCTGGATAGGTTCTGGATCATTCCCAGTCTGCATTTCACATCAGTTATCGATACTGAGTATATTATGCACCACTTAGTTATAAACAAGTATTACATTATGTAAAGGCATTAAGTTGTTTTTGAAGTTTATACTGACAGCAAGCACAGCTGTTAACAAGGACAGCTAAATGTGTAAGGATACAGAAGAAACTGAAGACAACTGAACAGATACAAGAAATGCAATAGTATATTTGAGGAATTATGGTCTTCAATCTTGAAAAACTAAGTGCTTAAGATCAGTGGTAAAGGCTATAGGTCATTTGTTGAAAGTAGCTGTTTACCTCTGTATCCACCGTTTCCAGTTAGTGTGCCACCCCACAGAACCTTGGAGAAAATTATGCTAGGTAGCTAAATGTGTCATTTCAGATTTCATTTCTATGTAACCGCCGATGCTGATATCAATACACTGTTTATAATATACAAAAAGGGACAAAATGTCCAGATTAGAAATTACAGACAACTCTAATATGCATCTGTGTAACTTTTTCAGACTACGTACAACCATTGAAATAAACAAAATCTGCTGAGCCACATTTTGCCGACTACCTGATCCTTAAATAGGGAATGATCCTGCAGGCTGTAGCTTTAGATGCTACATAATACTTTTTGCTTTCTTTTTTCTGGAGAGAGGGACAATCGAAAGAATGGAAACTGAAAAAGGTGAAAACAATACAACGATAAAGCAACAACCCCACTTAGTAACCTTTTCTGGAAATCTATTGTTTTTTTTGCACAAGGGAACAAAAAAAGAGGATCATTTTCGGGAAATTGTCTTTTTCCATTGACCACACCTTGACCACATTTCCTTGTTGGACTGACAAAGCTCTTCCTGTTGACACGTCACTCTTACTTCTAACCTTCCACACCGCAGACATTTCAACGCTACAGCCCAGCATCGCCCAAAAGATTTGCTCTTCCGGACAACAGTTAACGCATCATCAAATATCGACTTGAATCATCAAATGTAAGCATTGGCCTCGACACCGATAAAATTTATTTAAAAAATAATTTGCTTATAGCGATATAATTCCAGCATCATCATGCATCCCTAGTCAGGATGAAATGAATTAGCTGGAAATGCTTTTGACAAACTAAGAATTCGAACTTGGTTAACCGATTCCCAGCTGGGTCCTCTTGGAGAAGAGGAAGAGGGGAAAGGTCTGTGGAGTAGACTCGAAGGAAACGTGGAGGAGTCGAGGCGACTGCGTTTAAACGTGGCCTCAAAAACCAAAAGAAGTCATCATCCCAAGAACATTATTTAGGACTAACCTGATTCAAATCATCATTTAAGGAGGAGAACAAAAAGAAATCGCACACCGGTTTTTGGAGGGAAGGACAACTGAGTTCCATCACAAAACATGCTGTGACTAAATGGGCTGGGTCTTCTATCACTTCTCCACGTAATGGTCTATGCATTTAGTCTTGGTATTTTCCTTGCTCTTTTTGCAATTTTATTGGTATTTAAAGTTGGGATGAAAGTTTCTGCGTGGGGTTCATTTGATTTATTTAACCTGTATTAAACATCTGTTGACGCAGAGTTGGAACTAAACCATCTTCCAGCAACTGGTTGCTGTCCTGTTGTCTAAACAGTGGGGAGTGTTCTTTTGTGTGAGGAAAGCCCTAGAACAGATAAGTGGACTGAATTGTGTTTTGCCATTCAATAACTGGCTCTCCTGTTTGTTAGACAACCAAATGATGGAGATATAAGGACTTCTTCAACAACCCAGAAACCGACCGTTCTTACACAGCTCCCACGCTTGTGCCAACGCATCCTCTGCTATGCTGAACTGTGCCGAGTTCAACTGGTTCATACGACATCATTTTCTTCCACAACTGGAGTGTTCTGTTCATGCCCAGTATTCTACTAACCCCACAATCGTAAGGCTTGCTACAAGGTTTGATCTAACACAGATGAAACTGCAGTTATTCCAGTTGACTGAACAATGAATGAAATAAATACTGCAAGAGTTGCCCACAGCGGTTAAAAAGTAAAAGCAGTCCACTCTGACATGTTCCATCTAACTGTACCATAAAACTTTATATACCAGTGTTCTTGGACTTCAAGTGTTGTTTGGACCAAAACTGTTCCATTTTAAAAAACAGAGTAACCGTAAAACCCAAATATTCTTTGTGTGAAAGTGCCCATTCGCATTACAAGAAGGTTATAAAAGCACTGTTAAATATCCTAGTTAAGGCATCGGTATGTCTACTAGTTCTGGGAAGAAAAAACAAAGTCTAGTTAGGTTTAAAGTCTAAGGAGACTTTTCCCCACAATATGTAAGAATTAGTCAGCGGTTTGGAAAGTGGTTGTAGGTAACTCATTAACACCACTGACATGCCAGAATTTGGACTAGCATGCATCTTGTCTGGGTATGGCCTTCCAATAAACAGATTCTTTGAGATAAAGCCACATGCAATTTGCAATGCCAAAAAGTGGCCTGAAGATAGAAAGTGCGGTACGTGTCTAACACGCACCAAAGCCCTTGAGAACTGCCAAGCAAGGGAACAAAATTATACTCAATGTAACCGTTTCACGGAAGACTTTGCATCCAGAATTTGTTCTCCGTGGTTTTAGTCACGTGGACTTGGTAAATTCGTACTGGGTTAAGATTACACTGGACCAAGCGATGGTTTGGGGACTTGGTGACTATGCACCAAATGCAACTCTACAAAGATCTTTACTTTTTCCCCCCCCATTTAATCCAATGAATTTATTATAAAAAGATAAGTTGTTCAACATTGGGGTCAGTCATGACTTCAAATCCGGTCTGCATGTGTGAGGTTTGCACGTTCACCTCACATTTGCACAAATTCCACATTTCTCCCCCAGTCCCAAGATGTGCTCATATGGAATGGCAATACTAAACTACCCTTTCGGTGTGTATGAATGTTTGCATGAGTGTGTGTTTAACTGTCTTTTAATGGAGTTACATCCCATTCAGGTTGTTCCTTGGTTGACTACAGATAGCCTGCACTGGAGTGCAAGTACTGCAAGTAATTTATTGACAATAAATGTAAAAAAAAACAAAAACAAAAAAACACCGCTATTAAAAATACATTGAGTAAATACTTTTAACTTAGGAAAAAAAAAAAAAAAAAAAAAAAAAAAATTTAAAAAAAAAGATCAGGGCCACCACACGAGTATCCTTCTGGTATCTCGGCTTAGTGACGTCATAACATTGCGCAAATTTTCCTGCATTTGATTTTCAATAATGACTCAGTAACCATGCTCAAAAAAAAAAAGTTTTAGATTCTCAGTGTAAAATGGAACTGCCTTAGGAGGTACTTCCAACAAAGAACCAAGTTACTTTCGGCCACAACAAGACGATAGCGGGCCGTTGACATAAAACCTTCGAGCAACAAGCCTTTCGCCATTACGAACTTTAGGTATTCAGCATTTATGTTTTCACAAACAGTGAACATACCAATTCAAATCATGTGCCAAAGCTTTGCCCAATTTGCCAACACAAAGGAATCAAGTAAAGTAAAGGCAACCGTCGATTTTTCAACACCCTGCTCTAGCGCTGGTTCTTGATTTATATGTCAGAATTACTACTGCGAGGGGACTCGGTGCACACGTGTGCACAAGGCATCCCGGCTCACCAGTCCAGTCTCCGAGTTGCACGACGTAAAACAGAAAGACAGCTTTCCCTTCTGCGCCATTTATTCACTAGCAGACACTTTAGTCCAAAGAAGCAAACAAAAATGCATTTCAACAACAGATGGACACAAACATGATTCTCAAACTACAGTCACCTAGTCCACAACCATCTTTTTTGCTGGTGCACGTTACACAAGCAGCTACATATAGAACGGATGACATTTGAGTAACAAACCAACTCTCCGTGACAGTTAAATTTAAATTCGTCTTTGATTATGTGACGATGCAATAAATAAAAGCAACACAAGAGGAAATTTATGCGTTTCTTCAAGCTTAGGTTTGCATCGCAAATTTTCCTAATTACAGTCATGACAAGTTTTGCCCTTTTATTTTATACATCAATTTATGACTAAACAGGTGCTTAAATGGTAATTTGAAAGATAACCATTATGGTTAAAAATACATCTTTCAAGGTTTTCAAGTCCGCTAAAACAGGAGGACAAAATCATGCTCGTATTGTGCAAATGTTTAAGTAATACCCCATAGGAGATTTTTTCAGTGTGCTCAAGCATCCAGCAAAAATGTACTCTTTACAGATATGTAACTAGGGGGATTTTAAAAATCTACATTTTAAAAGGCATTCCCGTTTAAAACATCAAATTAACAGGGTTAAAAGTCCTCTCAATCAGTACAGTAACAACCGCAAACTTAGATCTCAGAAGTGTGAAACTGTCACACAGCACAAACTGTCACTTTTCTGAAAACAGTTCAAAACAGCACAAATCTACAAAAATTACCTACGGAAACTAAAAGAACTCATTTAAGAGCCCGTAAACGAGTAAGAACATTTTATAAATAATGCTTTAATATTTAAAATTGTTTTTTTAAAAAAACTTACCTTTTTGACAAAAATTCAAATTTTGAGTAATCCAGGTTTGTTGTTTGATGAATGTTAAAATGGTATTATTCAGCTAAATAAGCTGCTTCTAGCAGTTTGTGCATTCGGTTAGCAGAGCAGTCACCCGGTGCGTCAGCTTCCCGGTCTGTTACTCGAACAGTTAATCGGTCGGTTACTCGAGTCAGTTAACCGCAGTCGCCAGCAACCTAAGAGTAACACATGCAGCAGCACGCAGTCACATGTAGGGAGAGTAGAGCAAGACTAGGCCTCTCCTGGACTGTGAGTGTGTGCTCCTGTTTCAGAAAGGCAACAGTCACTTGCTCGCTCGCTCACTCTCCCTCTCTCCCCCACACAAAGAATGCAAAAAGAGGCGGGGCTATGGGAGGAGCAAAAATATTGGAGGGGGGAGGGGGTTAGAGGAAAAACAGCGTGCAACAAATTTTTAAACATTAACAGCCACTTTTAACCATTTTAATCGTACAACGAAAACACGGGCTTTCAAATAACACTCGAGTAACGAAAAAACATTCGAGGGAAGTACTGCAGCACACGTCTCATGCGCTCGTCGTGTGTGTCTGTGAGCGCAGTCTGTGAGAGAACACGCGTGTCTCGATCCGTCTGCAGCTCGTCGTCTATAAACACAAGCGACGCCTTCGTTATAATCCCTTCACAAGCAAACGTAAATCAAAAACCCGCTTCTCACGCTAAAATGGTACGTTCCACACTCTCTCCTTCTCGACGGCCTGCTATAAACCCCTAAAAACGACTCGTGCCGTTCTTACTCCGCAGCACACTCACGAAACGTACGACCCGAGACGGTCCACAATGTCAAGTTCAAAAGGAAGTGGTCAGGATTGCCATAATGGCAGAAAAACAAGAAGTAGCGAGAACAAAGAGGAAATGGAGACGGAAAGCACGGGGGTGGGGTGGGGGGGGGGATTCTGTGAGTGAGCGCAGTAGTGAACACACCAGAGTGGGGGAGGAGTGGATTGAGGCACAAGAGGGAGGGGTCAGGGAGGGAGGGGGGGAGGGGTACAGACAGCTAGTATGGGAGGAGTCAACAGCAGAGATGCAGAATATTCCACAGTATCTCACCCAAGAGTGATAAGATTATTGCTGTTAACCGGCGCTACAGACACACATAAAATGCATACAGCCTTCACACATTTCAACAGTTCTTTCTCAATTATTATATTCGTGTTAATTTGCATATTTAGCCCTTCAAAACTACTGCAAGGTCAAAAGACAGACATTTCTAACTGCTGTAGTGCTTTGTCTCTCAACAAATTTTTCCTGAACATTTCAAGCTATAAATTCACAGCACTTACAACCAAATACGTGGCACCGGAACCTCTTTCAGAGTAAAGCATGCTTACTTTCTAGCCGTTTTATTCTTAATTGGTGGCATTAAATTAGGAAACGAAGAGAAAAACTGACAAACGTTACTGAACCGCTGTCTCGTGGACAAAAATAATTCAGAGTGACAGACAGACGGATTTGTGTTCTGGCACAAATATTTAAATCAACTCAATTATTAAAACTCCACCCCATTTCCCTCCTGCCATGTCTGTTCGGCCATTTTGTGCTTCTCTGCCTGCTGGTTCTGCTCACCCAGCAGATAAAATGTCTGCCAATCTGACTGCAATCCCACGACTCACCCATAGAGGTCTTCCAAAGCAGAAGAGCTCTGACATGACTATTAAAATATTTCCTTTAGATTTGTAATTAAAGGGCCCTCTTTGCTCAATGTTTGCATGGATGTTGCACCTTGTCTCCAAGCCGAATCAAAAGGCTGCACAACTTTGAATCAGGGATAAGCGCTCGCGGTGGGATATAATTTAACACGCAGAACCACACGATCTGCGTTTACTTTCGCTCTATTCTTTCAACCTTCTGATAGCCCGACTAAAAGCGCAAAAAACTCAGACCTAAAATGTAACCATGGTTTAAGAAGAGTCGACAATGAAACGCAGGCCGAAGTGAAAGTCATTTTTTCTCGGACAGTGACTGCCTCACCTATCGTGCTGCTCACCACTGCTAAGGGAGTGATAAAGAGTGAGACACGAGGGTGGGGGGTGGAGATGTGTGAGAGAGAAGGGGAAATGCAGCACGGGGGGGGGGGGGG
>UFQX01000896.1:11634-137787 GCA_900497675.1 Arapaima gigas | reverse complement strand
AAAAAAAAAAAAAAAAAAAAAAAAAAAAAAAAAAAAAAACACACAATCACTGAGGGGTGAGAATCACTGAAGTCAACCTGCAGTTCCATCCTGACATTACATCTGGTATTCTGTAAAAAAAAAAAGAGCACATAAATAATCTGGCCAAACGTGTTCAAGTCAGCTTGGTGAAAAAACATCTTCTTCAGTAAATGTGATCAGTCAAAGTGTGGACACGAGTTCAAGAAGCACACGTGAAACATGAACAGTTATCTTGCGATTTCAGTAAAAATATGGATATTTAATCAGCCGGAAGAATCACATTTTTAGACGGATTTTGCAGTAACTATCGCAGTCACGCATTTCTACTGGACTTCACAGAACAGTGCTTGGATTGAGAAACAATACCGTCTTCTCCTTTATGAGTTTGGGCTTTTCGGCAAATGCATATTTCATGTTGCAACTGCATGAAAAACTGTGGCGGGATATAAAATCTGGGTGCTGACCCGTGATATTTGCAAAGTGGGCAAAAAGGTCAGCAAATAACAGTCTGTAATGGCCTTCACTATATCCTGACATCTAGAAACCCTTAGGCTGAAAACAGGATTCTAGTATATGTTCCATTTCAGCACCACCTCCGAAAATTGGCTCAACGATAACGCCCAGCCGGACCCAGACCACTCGGTTTCTTAATGGATCTTATTAAGAGGAACCAGAACATGCTTCACACCTCACACCTTTCAGACTCCCTCACAAGTAATACTGACACATCACAGGGCTCTAAGGTTATCACTGCTACGCAACATAAATGACAGCATTTCCAAAAAACCCATCTGTGAAGCTACTTCATGCGAACTGATGATTCTACAGACGGGCACAACACAAACGGGGGAAAAAACATTAATACCACAACAGGCAGATCACTCTGTATCTAGCATTCCAAAAATGCCAAGAGCAGAGCGGAAAGGTTACCCAACTTCGGCAAACATCCTAACCCACCTTTTGGTCTAAAGAAAAACAAAAAAAACTCTAAGTACAGTCAAACCCTTTAATTCCATGGCATCACCGTCTCCAGTGTAAGAATATGCTGTACTACCATCACCAAGAAGGCACAGCAATAAACACATGTCGAAAAAACAAACGCTGAGATACACTCAAGTGCAGTTTCAGTCCCCATGATCACAAGCTTCTTTGCTTTCTGGTTCTAGCAGGCATCTCATAGATGAAGCAATCCAAGAAAAAACGCATAATGTTAGATCAGCGAGAACCTGCACAGTCCTCCCACCAAGAGCACCACCTATTCCAAAGCCTTAGTTCAGAAATCCAACAGGTCTATGCAGTCTGGTTCCTAGCATCTTAAGACCTTCTTTTCCAAGACTGTCTTCTGAGCAACAGAGGACCATATAGTAACAGAATCCATCAATATTCATTCAATTGTTGAAAACTTCTACTCACGAACATCTCAAATTGCTACCTGCTTGCTGTTTGCATTCCATTTTTGTACAATGCTGTCATATGGTCCACATACCTATACTATGGAAACATTATCTTCTAACGTGTTTTTAGATTGAGCAGCATTAGAAAGAAGTTACAGGTATTTGGCTTTTTAAATAAAATCGCGATTTCTTCTGAGATGTTTCTTCTATAAGCAGCACTCGCAGCTTTCTGCAAACACAAACTCATATGGTAACTGTACACTGTGGACATTTGGTGATTTTTAAAAAAATGCTCTTTACAGTTCCGTCAACAGCAACCGAAATATTTCACAGGCTTCACCAAAACACAATAACACGCTCACGTTCGGCAAACGAGTGCGGAAACATCGTTTCACGTTTTTTACTTTTACCTTGAATTCCAGGTAAATCTGATCTGTTTCTCTTCAGTTCCAAGAAAGCATATAATGAAATAAAACTTCTTTGGCACAGGGGGAAAAGAAGAATTAATAATATCACTGCACGCAAAATTCGTTCGTTCGTTCGTTCGTTCGTTATTTGGGCGACGTTGTTAGAGAAGCTTCTGGAAACGCTGCACGCGAAGGATTTTGCTGACGTTTTTAACTATACGGGGCAGCCGCCAGGAACATCGAATCTGTATGCATTAGTTTTACAGAGTTCTACCATTATATACTTGCTATGCTTTTCGAAAGATTAAGAATTCGACGTTATCGAATTTTTCTTTCGTGTTCGATATTTCCGCTCATCTCCCGCTCAACCTGGAACGGACATGCGCAGTGTCACCGGAGGCTGCAACGATCAGTCTTAACTGACTTCGGGAGAGAAAATAAACCTGCATCGCTGTCAGCTGGTGTAAAGAAACTGTTTCCCCCTTTTTATGTGACTATTGCAAAAAAAAAAAAAAATCACAAATTTGTTTTATGTAAAAATCCTTCCTTAACCGTAATCACGATGAAGAGAATGTTTTTACGGTGCTTAGCTATAAACTTTGGACAAATGATCCCTTTAGGAAAGCAGCTGTAAACGGGTAAAATAACCTTTCGATGAACCGCCACTTCACCCCAAACATTTTTCATTTAAATTTATTTTTATACTAGGCGGGCGATAAATAAAACACGGCGCATGCGTAGAGGAAATTATCCACGAGCGGCGTTTCGGCAGCGTTCCATTCAAGAAAAAAATGTACTTTTATGCTAATTTCTCTGAATAAATGAAAATATCGGACAATTCTGATGTAGTTCCGTTCCAAATTAAAACGAACTAAATGCTCCCTCCATTTCCGTTCTAAAAAAGTGTACAAAAATCGTTAAAATCGAACTTGATGGATCAGAATTTGGAATGGCATTCTGGCAAATTTAATGGAAATACGACATGCAATTACGTCAATAAGTTTGTCTTTTGTGAAAACAGTGAGATTTCAGTCCTCAGGACCTGGCCAGACAACACGGAAGCGTTTACTTACGTACGTTTCAGAAGATCGCTGGTAGTTCGTCCGCTAAATCGTATTATTCCCCCCTTTAGTGGAACAATAGCGCCGCCCCGCGGTTCAGGCACATTCTCGTGTCGAGTCATTACCAAATGGAAACCAAGGAAAGGGTCTAAAGGACTACTGTTCAAGGGTTAGGTTTGCAAAAAGACAAATAGAGCAAACATTTTTAAAAAATTTTAAATCTATAATACCTCCATCCATTATGAATAAGCACCAGTCCATTGCAAGGTGGCCAGGAGCAAAGGGGCAGATCTTGGACAGGACGCCAGTCCATCAGTGGTGCACTTTCGGTATTTTGTTCATTTCAAACTAGATTAAAATAACTTAAAAAAAACATCTCAATGAGCTGCAGTTAATTTCCAATTGATGGGTAATTTATACCCTGAGCATTTTACAGCATTAACGTTCATAGATAAGGCTATGAAAAATATTGGCTATGACGTCAAAAAACTGACTTGTCATTCAGAACTGCTGAATCCCTCTCAACATTTAAAAAGGGTCTCACTGCCGTCTGATCGATAACGTTTCACCAAAATATCTGCTTAAAAACGAAAAAGTTGTAATGCAAAATGCAGACCAAAACACACAGATATAATGTTTTTATGTATTTTGTATTTATTTGTATTGATGAAGGCCAAGGGAATATAACCACAGAACATATATACAAGATAATTTAAGTGATTTGCATACCTGCTTCTGTAATAGTGGAGTCTCGGTCAGGTTTCTTATTATCAAATTTGAATTTATGTGCATGAAAGTAAGAGTTTGGACTAAAGCCGACGTCCAGCGCGAGTGACCCTAATTCCAATTTAACTTTAGCTGTAATGCGTAGGAACCACCGGCAGGGGGCGCATCCGCACAAACGGAAATTGCTTTCCCTGCCCAGAACACCGTGGGTTCGGATCCAAAGATGGCGGCGGCGGCGTCGACCTCCTCTCCGTTGCGTGTCTTCCGTGGGATTCTAAAAGAACTGCGCGCTTTAAAGGGGCCGCAATATAGACAGACGCCGGCATATAACTACGTATTAGACCAGTTCCGTAAAAACCAGGTAACGTTGAAGCGACGCAGTAAGTAGTGACGCTAACGGACTTGGCCTGAGAGGGGTCGCTGGACACAGGGTAAAATCACGGTGTTACTGCAGCACGTGCAGTGTTCGAGGACTGGGATGTGACAGTATGGTGTACCCGTGAGCGTGTGTCACACCAAGGTGACCTTTCACTTGTGTAATTTTGTACGCTTGACCTTGGGAGCGTGCTGGGTTGTATTATTTTTTATTATTATTATTATTATTATTATTATTGTTGTTGTTACTGATGATGAAAGGAACACCTCCTTGCGTTGTGACAGTGTCCTCCCCGGTTTACGCTCCGCATTTGTGACCGTGTCTCGTTGTACGACACCCCCTGCAGACTCGTCGTAATGCGAGTTACAAAAACAAATGGTTTTCTTTTATTATAAGTTAGACAAGTTGTTTTGAAGAAAATCCGACAAGCGCCCAGCAAAACGATGGATTATACATAATTACAATATTGATGTTATTGTGAAATCCACTATTTTATACATTTTTTTCTAGTTTGACCGTTACTAAAAGCAGCTTTTACATTTCTGCAGCATTATTTTTGACAAACAGAATCAACAAAGTATTTTATGACCATCCGTCTCTTTAAACTGTCTGTCTTCTTCGTCTTATTTCACAAATAGAGATACTGTGTTACACCATATTTACTCTGCTTACCAGCAAAAAAGTGATCTTCTGTCTCCGGTGCTAAAGACAACAGTATTAACTGCATCCCTAAAAAGTCTGGAGAAAAATATTTCCAGTGCAGGCTTGTATACTGTGTTGTACGTTTGATAGTGTGACGGCACACTAAGTATATTATTAAATGTACCGGTTAATAAATCTTAGGTAGGTAGATCTCATGTTGGCACCTTTTCCGTTCTGGCTGACAGTTGTAAGCAACCTGTTTTTCACCGTCTCAATTCCAGGTGAGCAGTGAGAGATACTGCCGTGCCCAGACGGAAGCCCTCCACTCTTCCCATTCGTACCTCTGTCTCCTCACATCAACGCGGTGCCATCTTACCCTCCACAAACTCTACCATGGCAAAGGACAGCGGGACCCAGAGCAGGTGGCCACGTTGGTGGGCCTCCGACTGCCCACCCAGCCTGGGGGCAAAGGCTGGGAAAAATGACAGGAGAAGCATGTTGACGGCACAGACTCTGCGTGGGGNAAATGGACATTTTAACATTGCAGTAGGAATGTTTGGTGGCTGATGTGGGATTTCTCCAGTGAGGGGGGGGGGGGGGGGGGGGGGGGGTGAAAATTGAGCTCTTCAGAGAAGTGGAGGAGGCATCGTGACAATATAAAAAGTTCAACCTTGTAAAAGCTGCAGGATCGACAGAATGAGAACCTTGTAAGCAGAATTCGCCAAGTTTCATACAGGTACAACAGCCTGTACTAGAGCAGGACAAACTGGTATTTCAGCCTCTCAAAAGAAACTGAATTATCAACTGGAGTGGTCAGTGATTGGATGTTTTTTTTGTCGTCTGAGTTTATTGTAAGGTTCTTGCAATCTAAAAATAAATGTTACTGTATATAAGACCACTGCAAAATGTTTTTAATCCATAATGACTTATCCAGTCGTAGAGTGCAGCCAATATTGTTGTAAAAAGGACAACGTGTCTGTCTTCATAAAGGCAAACACTCTGAACTCCTTCACTGTTCTGCTCAGCTACAGCCATGCTGATCATTTTTCCCCCAAAGATTTTGCTACACAAATACAGTGAAACAAGTCTGGAAACCCCCAAATATGATGCCTAATGTTGGACTGATGTCGCCAGTACCGCTTTGCTTTAGCGCAGTGGGTATATCTGTGAGGTATGTGTGAACATCCTCCCGCCATCTTGAATTCAACTCAGTAATTCTAAAAGAAAAGGGGGTCGTGCGACCACTCTAACGCGTTTAAAATGTCGAAAACGATTCAGTGGTGAAGTTGGATTTTTGACATCTTTGTCCGTTGTGAAGTTTGACTCGTCGGCTATTAAGTAAACGTGGATACAGGCAGAAACCTGACCAGCTCACCGAATATCTGAAACGTGCTGTCTGTTTTGAGCAAGACACAGCTGCAGCCGTTGTTCCCAGTCAGTTTGAACACTTTGAAGAACTTCTACACCATCTGACTTGTGCTACCATCCAGCCAGAAGAAACTTCTCATCCATTTGGCAGTGGGGAAAAAAAAAGTTTTGCCCTCATTATCGGTTAGGCTTTTGGGTGGCGACTTTGCACTACAGTATCAGCCTCCTGTAATATTGTTTTAATGCAATATGATTGATCCAGTGCAGAAACGCCCCTGGCGTTCCTCTGAGATATTTTTCATCTGCCCTTCTTCACATTCAAGACCGTNGGAAAAAAAAAGTTTTGCCCTCATTATCGGTTAGGCTTTTGGGTGGCGACTTTGCACTACAGTATCAGCCTCCTGTAATATTGTTTTAATGCAATATGATTGATCCAGTGCAGTGCAGAAACACCCCTGGCGTTCCTCTGAGATATTTTTCATCTGCCCTTCTTCACATTCAAGACCGTTCCCACAGAGAACCTCGCAAAGTTAGCAGGTGTCTCATAAGGACACATCTGTTGTGCTGATTTTTTGTGCTCTTTTTGCTACAAGGGACACTTATCAGGCTTCCACTCATCTTCGTTCTCTGAAACGTCAATGCGTATCTATCATCCAGCACGGCCGCTCAACCTGAATTTCCGTCTCAACGTGTCAACCCTCAACCTGATCAGCTCATCGCTGTCGACATCAACGCGATTACTGACATAAACCCTTCGTTCCCGTACCGTCCGGCTCGTCGTCTTCACCGAATGCCAACATTAACCCCAAGTGAAATGTGTGTAGCGACCCTTCCTTTTCCAGCCACACATCAGTGACTAATGCTGCCTTCAGTATGGGCGGAAATAGACTGACCCTGGAGCAGCGCAGTGCACTACGTGACACACTGAGCAACACAAACACAGTCAGTGAAGTGACCTGAAAAATCACACACAGCTTCCATCCGTGCCGTTCGTCTGTCTGCGTGCGTTTACACGTATGTGGGGGAGAGTGGAGTGTTTTTATTCGTAACATTACATCAGTCACTAGGTATGGAGTCCAGTCTTCATTTTTACTGTGTGCACAGTAACACATTTTTTTTATGACTTTAGTCTTTGTACACATACAATCATCATCATCAGTAACAATGGACATCTCATTCAGCAAGTGAATATTGGGTTTGTTGCCCGGGCGGTGAACTACAGGGCCGTGTGCTTAAGCGGAAAATGAGGGGAGGACAGTGAGGGGTAGGGGGCTGGGGATCAGATGCAGAGGCAGCTCGGCAGGAGAGGAGGGAGAACAACAAGACGGTGACTAGAAGAAGAGCATCCAGTTGTGCGTCACTCGCTGCTGCTCTGTCCAGACTCTCATTGCTCTGCTCCGTGTATTAATATTGCTCACTTCTTAGAAAAATACGTTGAAAACCAACCATTTTCCAGAAGAGAGAGAGGAGAAAAAGGAGCTAATACCAGGACAAAGCTGGGTTCTCCATTTATGTAATAACACCGTGTGGATACACTTTGGAAGGGTACAATTCTGTTAAGACAGGCAATAATTTTGAAGAAAAAATTATTAAAAATCAGAGCAATTCAGTTGTGAGCACGTAGTGATTTAGGAAATTAAACTATGTTTGGAATGATCAAGAATTCATTGTTCGGAGGTACGGAGGAAACACAGTACAAACTGCTGAGCACCGAAACACAGGTATGTACTCCATCATCATCATCATCATCCTTATTATTATTATTATTATTATTGGTGCTGCTGTTATTATTAGTAGTAATAGTAGTAGTGGTATGCCAAGTTTCAACAAATTGTTTGGTTAAACACTTTTTTTGTGCCCAGTTCAGATAAACAGCACAGCATATTACTACTGTACTAATACTAACCTAAAGATTCTAAATTATTTAACTTTATGCAGTAAATATTCCTGCATTTTATGCAACGCGCTGGACTGAATAATCTTTCCCGGAAATGGTGAAAACTTAGTGTCTCTTAGTTGTTTGTTAAGCTACAGCTCTGAACTTACAGCAAATATCTCTTATGTAAAATATACGGTGGTGCACTTTACATAAGTAGACAAGCGAGAGTTGCAATAAGCGCAACAAGAGTGAGCGGCCAGTTTTGCGCACCATCTCCATGGAAACCGCAGGACTCGTGGAGAGTTTCCGTTACGCGGACAGATTCTCTTTTCTATTATGACAATTATTCATGTCAGCATTTGCACATAAGGACTGAGCCATCACTGGAAATTACTGACACGTCCGTGAAAGTTCTGCGTTTTTAACTGATCACGTTTTTTTAAAAAAACCATCTTCTCCCTGTCCGTTAGACCATGATGTTCTGCCGTCTTTTGGTGTGGATATTTCACTTTTGCTCCATCACACAGTGCTGTCGGGTATATTTACATAAAAATGTAAACACGCACCGCGTGTCCATTTGATTCTCGGGGGATTGTGGTGCGGAGACGTTTTCCTCGCAGCGCCCGGATGTAATATTACAACATATCCGATCTGCGGATCATTTTACGCTTTAAATCAAATTTAACATCCAATTAATGGCACAAAAAAAGAAAACCGGACAAACAATCCCTCCGTATTCTTTAGTTTATATCTGAGCTCAGCATTTGGACTGAGAGCTGTTAGGTCAACAGAAAACGACACGGCTGTATGTTGACAGGTTTACAAAAGCAGAAACTCCGGTTACAGCAAACGCGCGCGCGGAGTTACGTCAGCGGAGTCCGTTTCAAAATGAAACGCGGCGGAGGAGCGAGAAGTTAAATATTAAACAACTTGCTAATATTAGACGTCCCACAATAATTATGCGCCACGTCCAACCGGCGGGGACACGGAGCAATTATGTGTGGAAATCACTAGAATTTCCAACTCAGTCAGACGTACATAATAACCGTGAGCGCGAGGCGAGCGCGGGGAGCGCAGCGTACAATTACCCGGGTCCACGACGGGTGGTTGAGGTTAACGTGGCTCACGGCGAAGCACGCAGAACGGCAACCATGAGCAAAACTTTTCTCAACTGTTGACACTGTAATTAAAGGGACTTTTGTCAACCCGGATCGCAGTGACGTCACTATCCGTTAGATGAGCTGCCCGCTGCGTCACATTCGTGTAGAACACGATGAGAGCGGAGTCAGAACAATGGAATTGCGGAGCCTGTCAGAGTGACGCCCGCCGACACTGTTTTAACACCGATTTTGCGGCACCCAGTCTGGTTTGGACGTCTCATTCCTTTTTCTCTGGTTAAGGGGACCCAAACGGTGTACTAGTTAAGGAAAGTCACGTGACCTGAAGGCCGCCCAATTCCAGGATGAGTCAGACGTCCATAATACAGAGAAACGTCCTCTATGTTAACTATTCACCCGGATTTGAATACAGGGTGAAACTTGCCGTACATCTCAGCCTACAAAGCGTCTGGTCCGGTCGTGTCACCGAGCTGTTCTGCCCCACGTTATCATCGCAGCCTTAACATCTGGAGACTGTAGAGCTCTGCACCTGATGTTCTGACTCTGTCACTCAGGTCACAGCCCTAGGCAGGGCCGCGTGGGGCGGCTGCTCCTGTAAACACAGCCGCACGAATCGGTTACGCAATCGCTGTCCCCGCATCGGTGTTTACGACACTGTGTACTTTTCTGTCCTTCCGTTTCGCCTCTTTCTTTAGCAAAATCAGACCCCAAAGCACTCGGAGAGCAGCCCTGAAAGTCGGCATTACGTTATCCCTGCACCGAATTGTTTTGCTTTGCAACAACTGAAAAACCGTGATTGGCGACACCCATCTCCACCCCCCGCGGAATGAAGCATCTGTCTCATTTGTTTAGGAAGGAGTCACTTACGAGGTGCGGCGGTACGAAGCTTCGCGGTACGTCTCTGTGAGCTCCGAGGGCCGGAGCTTCGACCAAGTAGTGAGCGAGTCTGTGAAGAGGCTTCTCATGTACACAGGAGGGAGCAACAACTTAGGTCAGACCTGATGACCTGGTGACAACCCAATCTACCCAATAATTTTGAGAGATTACTTTCCGCACCCTTTCACGTTGTGTTTACCTGTCTCTTTATTACCCGCACAACGGCCGCGTCACGTCCTCTTGTTCCTCGTTGACAGGAGAAGCAATGGGGATGACGATGCCGATCACCATAACGGTCTTCCCCAAAGATGACGGCGGGCTTTTGCGCCGATTTGTTGTTGGCCTCCGCCTTCCGTCCCGATACCAGGAGTCTCCACCAGCTCCTACAGACACCGGCATCAAGATAGAGGATCGACCTGGCATGACTGTCTACGCGCTGTGAGCACCGCTGCGGCACTTTTCACTCTACCTTGTCTAACATCACAAACACTGTGAGCCAAATTCTTATGTCTACTGAACCTTTCTCCCTCCCCCCCTGTCTCCATCCCAGGCAGTTTGGGGGCTTTGCTGGAGAATACGAGTACCGGATAGAAGCATCTCGCCTGACTCGGATTTTGGGTGAGACGGCCCCCTATCAGCGCAAACAGTATTTCTGCTGTAGTTATGACCCCCCCATAAAACCCTACGGCAGACGTAATGAGGTGTGGTTTATCCAGGATGAGCCTTAAATAAGAAAGGAGACGTTTTGTTAAGATGAGGCTGGTGGGATTCCGGACATGTACATACAGGGACTGGTCTGACGTTCGTCATTTGAACGGACTTGAGTCTGACCTAAACGTTCGCTATTTGGGGGAGTAAGAGGTTTTGCCCCTTAGCCAGATGCTATATTTTAAGTTATTTAGGCCACAGACCATGACTTGCTCAAGAACAACAAAGACAAAATTATCACTCTGTATCCACATTACCCGGAGGAAATACAAAGACTAACATATCGCATAACCAGACTACAACACTGATAATAAAGACCATCGTAAATTCTGAATACAAATCAAAAGAAATTAACAACTGTATCGATCTAAGGGAAAATAAAATCACGAATGAGGAGAGAAGAAGTATGACAGTTTACATTCGTTGTGGTTAAAGTTTTTAGGCTGAAACTATAATTTCCACTAGAATACAAGTGTTATAAAAATATGTCATGCTTGTGGCTTAGCAACATGTAAAAATACACGAGTAAGATGTGTCGGTGGGCTTTTCTGCTCTTTTCTTTAAATTGATTCCTGCACTTGAGTTGTAGTTAAAGAAGTTCAGTACTTGATCATTTAAAATACTTCAGTATTATGTGTGAAAATTAACTGCAATGCGTAATACAATAAATTATGTAACGTACAACATTATGCCTGGTCATTCTTGTGTGCAACTTTATATTTTATTTCAAAAGGAAACAAGCGATTATTACAACATTTATTACCGCTACTTTTATTTAGAAAAACATCAAAAGTGAAAAAGATTTACAAATTTTTAACCTTTAAATGCCGTACAAGTTTCGATGTATTCTCTATCAAATTATCTCATACACAATCTTAGCGTAAAGATACACATTTAAATAGTAGCAGAGAATATTGCACAGGAAAAATCTTTTTTAGTTACAAAAATGGCAGAGCATGAATTAAAGACAAAAGAAAAAAAGGAATTCATTAGGTAATAGTTTTGATGTGCCCATGTAAAAAGTGGAAATTCTATAATTGCAAATAAACTTTAGGACATAGATTTATAGAGGAAATACTTCAAAAAGCTGTCATAACTTCATAGAAATTATTTGGTTATAAACTATTCTGTTTTCTGCAACTACAATTATTAACTTGAAAAATTCAGTATAATTCAACAGTAACTCCTAAGTTGTAGTGATTTAACCAACAAGAAGACACATCGGGTAGTCACTTAACACAGGATTCCCCTTCCTTAGACGGAAAAAAAAGCAAAGCTGATATTTCCATATTACCACCGACAGGTATAACACCATGAAACGTAGTTAAAACACATGATACCGTAATGACCTGCATTGATGACATTACGATTATGGAATAATCGTGAAATGTATGTCATCACAACCAGGGTTAAGGGATAAACCCATGAAAGAAAGAATATTAATGATTTACAGAGATTTCTTTTGTCATTTTGAACCACACTCCATTCTGACTGCTGATTAAAACCACGTTTTAATTATACTATTCCAAAAACACTTCTTGTTAGTTACACTACTGTGGTTAGAGGAGTGGGCACACACTTCTGGAAATTACCTATTGTTTTATCTGCCTCAGTTGTTCTTCTTGTCAGGCTGGGGTGCATATGGTGCGTAAGGAGGAGGTTGCTCCTTGGGGGGGGGGGGGGGGGGNGGGGGGGGGGGGGGGGGGGGGGGGGGGGGGGGGGGGGGGGGGGGGGGGGGGGGGGGGGGGGGGGGGGGGGGGGGGGGGGGGGGAAAGAACAAAGTAAATGAAGACAAAATGGACAGACACTGAACTCTCAGACTCAAATGTATAAGAACTGCAGCAGGGAAGAGATAATTCTCACCATGGGCATGTAGACATTGTGGGGGTTATTGGGATTGTAATAGGCGCTGCCTGCTGCTTCTGCCGCCTTGGGGTTTCCTGGCAATGAGAGAGGATATAAGTAATACAGCCGATACATGTACATAAACAAATGGATTATAAGTGAAAATAAAAGTGATTAATGGTTTTTCGACATTGTCAAAACACTAAACCGATATACTCTTTGGCAAGAGTCTAACATTCATTACCGTGAACTGCTCTGTTGATTTTAAACTGTTTTTTTAACAAATGTCATTTCTAAAAAAATCAGATACTTTACAAGGGGAAGAGAGAACAAAAAGTGAGGGTGGACTGTAAATTACACAGCGCTTAGTGATATTTGGGTAAATTGGCCGGGTTTTTTTTGATGGGGGGTTTAAACGGATTCTAGTTTTTCCCCTTTTAGGATAAATAGGCTTCTTATTTACATTTTTCTGGTCTGGTCTGGCCCAGTCTTCAGGAGTAGGTTAGTAATGGAGTAGTTGCATTATTTACGGTTGCATGATAAAGATGTAAATGAACCTCAGCCCCAAAAAGCAGACTGGATTTCAATTACGTACATAAATTACATACATTCAGATCACAAAAGCCACATTAGCACAATGTAAGGAAGACTACAAATATGTACAAATATTTTTTGCACCTATCCCAAAATTTCATAACTGTTCAAAAGTGGAAATAAGGCAACGTTAACAATTGTATCAATCAAGTAATAAAGGCAACAAAAAAGCGTGAGGAGGATAAATTGCAATTCAGTCTGGCAAACTGGTACAGTTTTAGCTAAAAAGACATGAAATGCAGCAATGAAGAACAAAAAAATGCAACCTTAAAAAAAATCCTAAAGTAGCATTAGCCAAAAAATTAACATGGAATAAGCTGAAAAAAGTATTTGGAAAGGCATTCATGGACATTCTATGACACTACTGAAAAAACCATTAAGCAAAGAAATACATCTTCTTTTACATATAAGTCCTATTAAAAGTGACCCAGCACAATTATTTGTTTGGCTGTTTTCGGTGGTTGATTTGTATTATTTCTGACATCCGTGTGGCTTCTGCAACAACCATGTGACATTCCTGGAAAAGAGGTTTGACTTCCATTTTGAGACAAATGCAATCAGACAGATTCAATGGCACAGATTGAAGAGACCTGGAGGGGGAGCTGTCCAGTTCTGTGGGGGTCCAGGATATGGTGGGGGTGGTGGCATGTACATTGATGCAGAGGGGTACATTCCTAAAATGACATTAAAAGAGGAAAGGAAAAAAAAAAAAATTTAAATTCGCAATGCGAAAAATTCCTGCAAAATTCAGATTTTTTTCTAACAATGTTTACATCTTACTGACTTAAACATCTGCATGAAAAGTTTTTCTACAGTAACAAGAATCAACAAGTTGATCGTTATTTGAGTGACAATGAAAGTGTACCTGCAGAGGGTGAAGCAAACGGGTAGCCCATGTCACCCTGAGGCGCAGTAGGAGCGCCAGCAAAACCATTCTGCGGGGGATTGTATGCGTAGGGGTAACCGTAAGGTCCTGGTGGTGGTCCATATCCGTTCATCACTCCAGGAGATGGGTACCCAAATGATGGGCTCCCATTCTGAGCAGGAGGCGCACGAGATGCTGAAGACATAAAATGTTGAAACTTCAACAAAAGTCATCTTAAAACTAACTTATCACCAAGCCCAGGTCACAGACAAAAAAAAAGGTTCGTTTAATGGTTTTTAAAAGTGTGGAGGTGAGAATGTTTATTTTGGGCACCTCGGTTATACTATATACAAGACAAGTGAAAATGGGATATGATTATACACAACATAAAAAGCACAGAAAACCCAATTTTACTGACTGAACGAGAAGAGACTTTCAAAATTCAAACGAGCGAAACTGGATTTAGCAACAAAACTGTCACACAACACCTACCATTTGTTGCCAGTTTGAAGAGGTGCTGACCCAGTTCGATTGCTCCTCCGCTGGGGAAAGACATCTTGAAATTAGCCTTTCCCTCCCAGCCACCTACAGGACAGAGAAGTTTCACTCGATAAAAGTGGAAAAATGCTAACACGTCCCAACCCTTTGAAACTGAACCGAGTGATCGGAAGCATCTACATCTACGCACGGTTCAAACAGACACAAATCCACGATGCTAATGAGCCGAATAGAGTTTATTCACGTCCAAAAAGGAAGCAGTGATATGAGGTATGAGCGTAAACAGTTGTGACTGATAGAGACCTACCTCCTGGCTCAGCTGACACAGTGCCTTTGATGTAGTTGGCAGCAAAAACAGGCTGCTCAATGCTGCAGCCCTTCATCAGGTAGTAGGGGAACATGACAGAGCGCAGGGCGTCCTTAACATTGTTGGACACAAACACCATCTGAACACCGGGGGAGAGACAAGCTGATTAATAAGGGTTTTCCTCTCAACCGTATAAATGCACATGGGTGTTTGTGCCCCAACAGATCCATAAGCCGCCTGGGCTCCCAACGCTACCCTGTATGGTGTGAGGTAGACAGTTCCTTTCTTCGTGCCCCTCAGGAGCTCTGTCTTGCTGGTCACATCACTGAAGGACAGTTCCACATCCTTGCACTCCCTTAGTACACTGTGTGAGCAGAAGCAAGGCATATGACACATTTCATGGGTAATAATTTTGATTATGCCTATAGAACCAAAGTACAGTATTTCACTAAAGCTACATGATATATGTTTAATCTCCAGAGTTACACACACTAGTAACACATCTATCATTACTGTTATTTCAAGTCAAGTGCAGCAGTTAGAGTTCTGGTCAACAATATTGGCACCACGCACTTCAGGCATATTATGTACAATATCTTCAGAAATAACTGGAAATTTACCAACTTTCAACAGTCCAAATGTTTTAACAGGATGTCCAAAGTTATATTACAATAAAAAAGTCCGTACAACTGAAATGTAGTATTTTTTTCACTAAAGAAAAAGAAAATATGACCTGGGCAGTATTAAAGGTGTCCTTCTCTAATACTTGGAGGCACAACACTTGGCAATGATAAGTTTCTTGTAGCATCAATAAGCTTCTGGCACCTTTCTGCTTTTAGTTTCTTCCACTATTCAATTGCTATTTGTTGCAGCTGTTGAATGTTTGCAGGATTCCTTTTAGCAATAGCAGATTTCAACTCTTTCCAGAGGTTTCATTCGGATTGAGATCAGGACTCAGTCAATTTTTTTGTTTTGTTTTTCAGTGTGTGTTTTAGGTCATTGTTCTACTGGTAGACCCATGATCTGCAATCCATACCTAGTTTTCTGACACGGGATAGGACACTTTGCACAAGAATGCGTTTGCAATTCTCCGATTTCATGGTTCCCCTAATACATTCACAACCTCCAGTACCAGCAAAAGCAAAAGCTGCAGCAAAGCAGCCTCACAAAATTATGGAACTTCCACGATATGCAACTGTAGGTAGGGTGTTTTTTTTTCCCCTTATACGTTTCATTTTGCTGTCTATAAACAAATCACTAGTCTGCAGTGAAAGAGAACCCCAGTTTGGTTTCAGCAATCCACTGAACATTTTCCCAGAAGTATACTGGTTTCTCTAGGTAGTTTTGGATAAAGATCATGTGTGCCTTTTTATGTTTGTCTTAACAGTGGGGTCCCTCCTTGGTCTTCACCCATAGAGCCTTTCTTAGTTTAGTGTACGCCATATAGTACGGGTTGGAACCATGACTCCAGATTGCTTCAGGTCAGCTTCAAGTTCTTTTGATGTTTTACGGGGTGTTTTCTCAATGTTTCACTTCAACATTTACAGATTTCTTTGATCAGTTTTCCTCTTCCCACTATGTCCTGGGGCGTCCTTGAAACTTCCAAGAGTAGCAAACCTCTTAACATTGGGAGCTGTGTAAACAGGGATACCGAGGTCTCCAGAAAGGGCCTTGCACACTTTTGAATTTTTATGTTTAGTGATAATAGTTTTTCTGATGATCTCAGAAGCTCTCTTGTCTTCAACAGTGTAAAAAAAAAGGAACAGGCACTGAAAGTGAACATTTTAAGCATGCAAGCTATCATTCATTGGTTAATTCTTGTCATGTGAGTTCTGGAAATATATATCAGGTGAATTTAACTTCAGCGCAATGACAACTGAGTTCTTCCAATCAAAAAGATATAAATTGTTCAAAACGGTACCAACAATTGTATCATGACAACTTTTTAGTTTTTGTACCATTTACATTCCTTTTTTATAATTATTGTTTTTTCCTGTGCTGCTCTGTATCAAATAAATGAATGCATATAAACCAAAGCAGTTTCACGTTCCACATTTTTGAGGAAATGTTTTACACAACGTACCTAAAAGCCAAGATTGTCCACAAAATATATTTGATTTTGGGATCAGTTGAAAAGGTAGTACAATTGTGGTCAACATTGTTGGCACAAACTAAGTCATACATCTTCTTTCACAATGTGTTTGGTACTAATGTTACTTACTTGACTGTAATTTGTGAAGTATATTAGGAAACATTCCTGTCAACTTCCCTCGATTTCAAGATGTTTTTCACGTCATGTATGGAAATAAACACCATCATCTTTTATTTTACAAGTTAAACAGCAATCTGCCTTTATTCCAAAACCTTCCTTGCGTTTGGTTATTGTTATTAAACTATATAAGAATAGCTGAGTTTTGTTATTTGGGCCTAGAGTATTTTTTTGCACTATTTTAAGCATCAGGTGAGAACCGTATAACCTGAAGGTAGGCAATAAAGTCATGTCTGAGAAATTAAAAAGATGTGACTATATAACGTGTTTGAAAAGCAGAAGATTAAATAAGAGTTTGGGGAAAAGGTTTTGCTGTTTACAGAGTTCACTTCCCTTAAAGGGGCGTCACGATCACCATTTGACCAATAGTAACACGAACGTCTAGTGATTGACAGCATAAATATTTCCAAAATGCCAATAAAATCATCGGACTTGACCTCCAAGTGGGTGGGTTTTTACATTTGTCACGCAGCTTTCTTAAAACATCAATAGTCATTTTTATCACTTTTAAAACCAACCATGTACGCCATACGCAATATTTAATATTTTACCGGAAAACGTGCATAAAGAACTTTATAAATGTAGCTCATCACACAGCTACGTCGACACCACTGGTTACTTTAATAATGTTAAATTTTAGCAAGCAGTAGGTTGCATATTTGTCAGTTAGACCAACACCCGCAAGTGTTGTGCGAGTGACAGCTTTCTGGTAAAGACAAAAACAACGCGAACCACCTTCCAACTGTTAGGAAAGCGCCGCCGTTCTTACCACTCGCCGTTGTTGACGAGAACGCCGCCATTCTGCGAGTGATTCCGATTCAGAGCCATGTCTCTTTCAGGCCGAAAGCGCAGCGCTGCTCTGTCTCTCTCCTTCGTGCTCTCGCACTCTGACGTCAACAGACACGCTTTCCAAGCCCCGCCTGCAGTCACATGCCGTGACGCCACAACGTGCCAGTTCCGGTTCTCCCCGCTATTTTCTCCTGATTTTAGTAGAAACTTTCTATTTTTTATTGCGCTACTGATTTTGTATTATTATTCCAGACAGAAGCCGTAACGGTAATATCTGATATTACTTGAAATATATTTGAAAGGCACAACTGAAAATTAACATTACAGTTCTGTGTCAGTTTAATTTGGTTTAAACGACGTGGTAAATGCAGACTATTGAGGTAAATAAGTACAGGTTTTAAGTTGTCTATTATACTGTGATATTGAAACAATAAAAAATAGCCAGCTGGCTTTGGTACTTTTACTGTAAAAAAAAGTTAAGGAAGTGTTGGTGAGTTAAAACAGCTAAGGTCACCTTCAGTATTTTCTGGAAATTCTGTTTTGCAGAGTATTTCTTCACAGCTTCTTCCGTGTCCTGCTGCAGTAACATTCTGTGGCAACACAACTGTGTAACACACCACGCTACTCAATATCGGTATCAACAGCTTCTGCATGTTTCCTAATCCTCCCGGTTGACCGGGCCTCTCTCTCCCATACGGGAGCCAGATTGTACATCTGCACGAATGGAGGATAAAGTCCTGGTCCCAGTCAGGATCTGGCACCACTTCCAGCCTTCACACAGACAGCCGTCTAATACTGGAGGTTTCAGTAAAACAAATCAATTAGTTATTTTTGCAAGAACTACCATAAGACTAACCAGTTTTACTGCAAAACAACAGTTTTTGATGCCTGCAGTTCTTACTTAAGTCACAGGGTAACAGCATGCAAGTTTAAAGTATTTATAAGATGGAATTAGAGATCACAACTGTGTCATGCAGCTGGAGGTGGGTCCACGTGTCTGTACTGGATCACGTTTCACTTGCACCGAGACACACACTGAACTCATTGATATCTGTACCATCGTTTTAATTTGGCTGCTTATCAGCATCGCTGCAGGAAAAGAGAAAACTGATGCTAATAAATACATGTAATAATGGGGTGATGTTAGCTTGGCAAGCAAAGCAAAATTACATTTACGTCCAATACGTGGTAAGAAAAACAGTGCAACAGGGGAGTAAAAGAAAAGACTACTAGGTCATTACTCAGTATGGCCTAAATTTCCTCTGCGCTCGTAGTAATGCAATCCTCTGTTTGTCTTCTTCAAATTTTTTCCTCAGGTCTGCAATATCTGAAGGAGGGAATACTGCTTTTAGAGTCCAAGCAATGCATACGCAACATCCGACAGAAAAATGCAAACATTAGGACTTTACAAAACAAAGGATATTTCTGTAAGCCAGGATTCGAAAAACTCACGTTCTCTTTGTCTGTGTCGATGTTGCCAGACGTAGAAGTTCAAGAGTTCCTTCCTCTTCCGCTTCTTCGCCTCCTTCTGCAGGGCCCTTTGGTTGGCCATCTCACTGTGGGGTCGTGCCTTGCGTCCCCGGCCACCCCGTGTGACCTTCACCCATCCGTCCTCATCTTCTTCCTCTTCTGCTTCCTTCTGCTGTTCAGACTCCTGGAAAAAAATACCTTGATTAAAAACAACTCACACAAATGACAATGTAGATCAGAAAATAAAATTTGGCGGAAGAGGGAGCTTTAATGGGACACCGCTTCCAGGTTTAGACCTAGAAAGCTGCCCGTTCAAACTCTCACGTGTCCTGCAGTTTAAATCCTAATCAAACACAAATGTAATAAAGCAAAGTTGAGACAAAAACAAGCTTACCTCTTCCTTCTTCTTGTCATATTCTTGCATAAAGGAGTCGACTGCTGCTTGAAGTTCCTCTTGATTGACTAACGACTGTTTGTACTGTTGCATCCATTCTGAGGAAGGACAAACAATGGTTTCCAAGCATCAGCTGACCAAAAAAGAAGTTTAAAAAGTCTGAGAGTGATTTCATCACTCACTCTGAATGCCGACTCTGACTGGCCGATTTTCTGTGCACACCACTAAAGGGACATTGTAGGGGTGGAACTTTGCTGCCTTCACACCAGAAGGGTTTGTAAACACGACATATGCCACACTGAAGCCCTGAGACAGAAACGGGTTAAGAAAAGGTTAATGTGACACTATTTAACATAAACAAGACTACACAAAGGACCAAACAACAAAGTAGGAAAATTTTAAAAGTCAAGAAACACCTTTTTCAGTGATGGTCTGAAATATTTGGATAGCTTCGGCTCTGAGGATTCTGGGGTACCAGGCTTGTCCCTCAGTTCTACTGACTGGACATTGCCAAATGATGAAAACAGATCTTTAACAATTTCCTGAAAGAAAGAATATTCAGCTATTAACTGTCTGAAATAAACACAGCACTGAGTTCAAGAAATAATATACCAAAATGTAATTTTCAGAAATGATAAATAATGACTAGTAATGTCCATAACAGGCACTCGTCTACAGTGACAAAAACTGCTAAATTCTAAAATCAATTAATTTTGTCAGCTAGTTTGATGAAAAGCCTTTACAAAGGATGAAACGGGATGAAACAGTCCAACAAAAATGAACAGAAGTTTTTTTCTGTGTCTGATACCTCAGAGCAGTAAGGGGGAATGTTGAGTACAAACAGTGTCCTGTCCAGCGGTCTGTATGTGGTCTTCTCAGCCCGAACTCTGTGCTCCTTAATGTACAGACTGTGCTGACTGACACTGTCTGACTTGTATTTGAGTGAAAGGACTGTGAGAAAGAAAAATCATTAGAAGAAATTATTATAAATTCATGCACCTACAACACAAGGTGTATTTTACAGCTGGGCACATTACTAAAGCTGCCCAAGGTTATTATCTTCTTTAAGGAGTTTAGAGGCATTGACTTCAGGTTACAAAGTCTGTGTCCTTAACCTCTATACCACCTACTATTGCAAGAAAAACATCAAACAAATCAACCCTGGCAAGATCCAAACGTACAGTACGTTACAACAGAACAGTGTATCGTTCACCCTAAAACCTTTGTCATGATAACAAAATTCTTTTCACACACCTTTGCTATATGATGTTTTTAAAAAATCATTTTAATCACACTTCTACTTTAATAATCGGGCATGAATTCTCAAATACAGTAATATGAAATATGAATCTGTCGACAATTTTTCAAACTTGTAAGTAACCAGTAAAAACGGTCTTTAAAAGTCCCACTGAATAATATTCTGTAAACTTTGATTGGGCCAATCGATTTAATGCAGCACAGAAAAAAGTACAAATACAGAAAATTAAACAGAATCAAAACGCCATTAATACATGGCATTTAATAGCATATATCGTGTATACATTGGTTTAAAAAACATACTACTGCACGTGTAAAGATGTCATAACTAAATGGGTGAGGCGCTATTTCCCGTATGTTTTGGTTGTTTCATACGCACCTATGTGTGTCCAAAATAAACAAATTGCAACCCTTCAACTCACTGATATCCTGCGCAACTGAAGTTTAAAAACATGAAAGCGTGTTTACCTGTAAATCCTCCTGGAATCACACACGGCTGTCCAGCGTGTTTCTTTGTGGACGACGCCATCTCTCCACTCTGCTTTTCTCTTCCTCGCGGTAAGGGGAAGGCAGTGATGAGCGCACACAGACGCTCTACTGCCACCTGTCGCTCAGGAGGCACCTCTACGGACGCCGATTCCCCTCGTTTCCGGCGCTTAGTCGACGTGCACAACGTTAGCAGTTCAACGGGGTTACAAAAGTACATGAAATCTTCAAGAAAAAACAACTTCCATGAGTTGATATCCACTAAAATGTACACGTAGCAGTTTAAACCTTAAAAGTAGAGTTAGTTTTAGCCTTTATTTAAATGATCCCTTTGCCAAAAACAGTACATAAAGATGTCTTTATTTAGTGGCACCACAGTGCAGCAGGTCACAGAACCTGGGACGTGGTTTTGGATCTGGGGTTTGATATCTACTCAGTCTGTGTGGAGTTTGCCTGTTCTTATTCTGCTCGTGCATGTTTCCTCATGATTTAAATAAAATATGCAAGAAAGAAGAGAATGGGAAACCGTTTCCATACCCTCCTTTAGCTTAAAAGCCACATGGGGTCACCATGAATTGACTTTCATTTGCTTGTACTATAAACCAGGGGGGTACAGATTACAAAGTAACACACAACCACAAAATCATTGTTTAAATTTTTGACAAACGCTGCGTTTAAAAAGAAATTAGTTTACTGAAGAAAATACAGCAGTATAGTTGTCTTTCTCAACGTTTCAAACTAAAGAGGTTTTTCCGATATTTACAAAGTCGTCAAAACGAACATTAAATGAACAAGAGACAACATAATTCCATTACAATTAAGAAAAATAAAAAGTTGTAAAACAATCCATTCAAAGGCAAAAAATGAACAAACAGAAAAAATAAAAAAACCCAGAAATGCAGTGAATATTACTTTGTTAGAAAGTATATACTTTACAATGAAGTACAGTATGCTGTTGGCAAGCAAACATGTACACGAGTGCAAGACTATTCCGAAAGACACCAAAAAAATTACACGATTCACAAGTGTTCAATGTGAACAATTTGGAAATACGTAGCGAATCATGCTGTAGTCGTCACACGTTACCCACCATTGGAAATATTCTTACTGTTGACATACTAGTTTTACAAACAATCTTCTAAACATTAAACCTTGGAGTATATCCAGAATTGGCTCATTCTAATACATATGCCATGTGTTTTCATGTCAATACAAGTACAAATCATCTTTGAACAGACTATTCAAATGAATGCAGTAACTAAAATATGGAGAAGCAATCTTATTTCGGGGGCTGGATATGGTATCTGTCTGAACTGTAAGAGATGTGCATAAGGATACAAGTTTTAATTATGCACTTTAACACAACAGAATAATCAAGTGCTATTTCATTTCCGCTGTTATTTCATTTGTGTGTTGTGTAATACATGTCTAATTTCTGTCTGCCTGCCAGCTGAAAAAACAGAGTTCCACAAGCACACAATTGCCATTATATTTTGATGCAGAAGGCAGTCGACTGTGTGCTGGCAGAGTCCACTAAGGGAGCCGGAGTGGACGATTTGAACAGCGCTTTCAGAATGGTCTGGGGGTCGACTTCTGCTGCCGGCCGAAAAGAATTTGAGCGTCCGCTTGGGCGAGACAGAGAAGGGGGCAGCCCCACTTTCTTCACTACCCCTGCTCCACTGCTGCTGCTGCCAGGGGTATCACTCAGCCTCCTAAAAGCGGAAGCACACGAGCCACAGATCCCTTCATACAAACAGTACACTGCTGCACAAAACATGCAAAAATTTCAGTGCAAGCAGGGAAAGCAAACAGAAACAGAGATTCTCACAGCAAAATTGGCTGCTCCGAGGAGATGACATTTCCTTGAATGTGGAGGTTACATTTCATGGGCTGACCTGAGGAAAACACAATGGATGAAGTCACTGATGCTGCAATAACCTCATTCACCAATCTATAAATGTACCACAACAGCAAACACCCAGCTAATAAATCAAGATGTAAAAACTAATCCCATTATAGACATCACAATAAGAAACATTATGCCATCCCTCATTCCTATGAAATAATGCAGAGTACATCAGGAGCTCCATTAGCACCAGTCTCCTGTCTCTGGCTCTCACCATCCAGGCAGCGATTATTGTATTTCCTGTAGGCTGCAATGGCATCTTCCTTCCTGACAAACACCACCTCTGCCACACCGGCACAAAGAAGCCGTGCTCGTTTCAAGGCGCCGCACACACAGAAGAGCTCCTGGATAGACACACAGACACACACACACACACACACACACACATCAAATCAGAAGTCATACATGCATGCATAACTGTTACAATAGCACTGTCACAACAGTTGGGTTGCTACCAACCAGTGGTGGCAAGAAATGTGAACAATATGAACTTGATAAGTAAGAAAAAGGTACTTACAATAATGTCTTCTTCAGTAACACGCGAGTGAAGGTTGTTCACTGTCATTTTGGTCCCTTCTAGTGGACTGAAGGCTGGCTGCAAAGTAGATATTTTGACCGTTAATTTCTTGACACTGAACTATTGTTTTGCATTGTCTGCATTGTTAACTCTGTTGCCTTCAATGGTGTAAAAATGTGTTACTGGATTTGCTGAACCCCACGGTGTTTCAGGACTCACTGTTGGTGTACTGGTCTGTAAAGTGGTCTCATCATTATCTGTGCTATGCTGAGCTTGGCTGGTGATGAGGGTTCTAGAAACTGGTGGCAGGTCGGGAGGAGTGTAACAGGAATCCGTCGAACTGATGCTGGGCCGAAGGGCCGCAACAGCCACTGGAGGGGGAGCTGTGTAGTTGTCATTCTGGACCACTTTGGTGATGGGGCCTGACAGAGAAAAGGGAGGGGGGCTGGAACTGGGCTGCAAGGGGGCAGCAGGGAAAAGAATGTAAAGTTTAAACTGGCATAAAGCAATCCTAAAATAAGTCTCCTTCTGCTGTCTTTCACAATGAACACATTAGGCATTACTGATGTCAGCAACTGCCAGAAACATATTTCGAGTTGTGTACTGAGCACAGATTTCGGAACATACGACATGCTGCAAATGAGCACTCACCTGTTTGTGCAGAGCACTACCGGATGCTGTGATCTTCATCTGCTTACTAGGAATAACATCTTCACTTGAGAGAGACTAGATTAAATGACAAATTTGTTTTACACGCAAACCAACCCAAAAAATAATTTCATTAATTTTTGTAAAAGAAATTATATTAAAATGCATAAAACCAAAGTTGTACTCACCGGGGTGAAACTACTGGGAATATTAACATGGACAGCGCTAGTCATTCCCACTGGCCTCTGCTGGGGAGAGAGAAGAACAAATCAAAGGAGACAGATGTTACATCACATACAGACTGTCCAACCACAGACATCAACAGCTGACCATTTTTCAAAAAAGCAACCAAGGGGTCAAATCAGCAAGCAGGTCCCAAACTGTTATACTAGCAAAGGATATTTTTGTTGAGAGACTGGTCAGCTGCACCGAAGCTCTCCTGTTCCCCGATTTAACTTTTACTGCTCTTCTGATGCATTTCCTTGTAACCCTTGTTATGTCACTGCATTTTTATATGTGTACTATGGTTGCCCTGTGCAGTTTCCTTCTGGATTAATAAAATCCTCATTAGTTCAATATAATCTTGCTCACTCACCCAACCAACCAAACACACATGCACATTTTTTTCCAGTCTTCTACCTTACTAAATCAGTCACATTGAAAAAAGCTTCTTTCATTCTCTTGTATCTTAGTTAAGCATAGAGAAGGTCACTATAAGAAGTCCTTGATCTTACCTGGACAGTCTTCGTGATCTTGAATGATGACACTGACCCTGTACTTGGAGTGACTGCAATGCTTCTCTTGAGGCTCAGCCTTTCTCGTGGATCTGTCTCTTTTTTAGATCCACCGACTTGCCGTAACTCTACTTTCACCTTTGAGTTTAATCTCTGAAGGTGTGTGGAGCGATTCACATTTGGAAAGGGTTTGTTTGCGCTGTTGCTGGTCTGTTTTGTGTCTGTCTGTAGGTTTACTTGTAAGATTTCCTTTATCAGTGACTGCGCTGTGTTGCGTAACAGTTTTGGTCCTTGTTGTTTACGAGAATTTATCATCTGCCTGGCATCTTGAACGGCTCCTCCTGATACTCCACTTCGAAGTCTGAAGTAAGCATCCTTCTGGGAGAGCTTCTCTCTTGCATCTTTCACCTGAAAAACTACAGCGTACACTACATTGGTCCACAGAACTCAAGGTTTTAATGACAGGTGTCATATCTATAACATCTATGAAAGCAAGACTGGATGCTGAATACACTGGCTACCATAATGTACAGTTATACCCTCCTGTGATGTGGAGTGAGGAGAAATAGCTTCAGTACCAGAACAGCTCTGGATCACCAGGTGCTGCAACACCTAGAGCAGTTCTGTTCCAGCACACCTGAGTAATTTTCCCTCATTATCAAAGGGAATGAGAGGAGTGGAGGAAGATAGAGAAGGGCAGTCCACACTGGAGCTCCCCAGGATTCAGAACCTATAGTCAATTTCCAGTGCAGGTCACAGCAGCAAAGAGGGCCATGAGGATACCTTCCTATAGGGTGGGGACAGTGTAGGTTCTAAGTCTCGGTTTTGGACTGGCCCAACCGGGATTCCTTAGGAACAGTGCACCTTGTGATTCTGGCCTTTGATCGCTCTTTCCCCCTCTCATACAGTACTGTGCAAAAGTCTTAGGCACCTGTGGGAAAAATGCTATAAAGCGAGAATGGTTCTAAAAAGTGCAGTAGACAAAAAAAAAAACCTCAATCAAATCAATATTTGGTGGGACCACCCTTTGCCTTTAAAACACCATCAATTCTCTTATGCAAACTTGCATGCAGTTTAAGATCGAGGTTGGTAGGTTCTTCCAAACATTTTGAGGAACTGGCCACAGTTGTTCTGCAGACTTTGACTGTCTCTACATGTCCTCCCAGACTGACTTGATCATGTTGAGATCAGGGCTCTGTGGGGGCCATACCATCTGTTGCAGGATTCCTTCTTTTTGCTCAAGATAGTTGTGTATGACTGAGATTGGGTGTTTGAGGTCATTCTCAGGCTGCAGGATGAATTTGGGACCAACCAGAAACCTCCCTGATGGTAGATCAGAATCCACCTGTACTTCTCAACAGACATGGAAGTTGCATGCCTAAGACTTTTGCATAGTACTGTATGTCACACCTGATTCAAACATGTAATATGAAATGCTATGGTTCTTACCAGCTCCTGCACTGCTCAATCTCTGCCTGACATCAGACACCCCGATCTTTTGCCGGGCATCAAAAGTCCCACCAACAACCCCCACGCCCCTGTAAAAACCAGGCCTGAGGGAAAAAAAGGACAAAAAGAACATAAGCCACAACTTAAAACATTTCTACTGAAACAAGAAACACACCATTTAAAGTGAGCTGACTTGAAAATATGCTGATAACATGCAAGATTCATTGAGTCCAGCGTCAGCGAATGGGTTGACAAGTAGTAGACTAATGGGTGCAGCATAACTGCTCTTGGTTCAAATCCCACTTCATCCTCTTGGTAACAGTACTTATGATCAATTCATACACTAAGAATTTTCTGCTGTATAAATGGGTAAATCGTTGTAAAGCTGTGTTTCCTAACAGCTGGACACATTGAACAAAAGAGTAAGTTAAACAATAACATATTAGTAATACATTAAATAAAGTCATTAAAATCTGCAGTTCCTGTTACTGTAGTTCTCATTCCACTTTAAATACACGTCGTTTGTTGTTCTATTTTTATCCTGGATGTCCTAAACGGATAAAATCTGTACGATTCTCAGTCGACAAAGTGACTCAGTGTTTGTCTGCTTGGAACAATATGCAGAAAAACTCCCACATATTAACTCCACACTTACACCACAAACCGTTGTGTACGACAGTATGGTGAATATAAGTTGTACTGTACACGAAAGCAACAAAAAATTAACAGCGAATAACGTGTAAATATAAAGAGAACAACGACGAGAAAAACAAGACGCTCTGTTAGAACGGAAAACCGTTTACTGCACAACAGATCACTAGAACTTCTAGTGTTAAAGGCAGTGATAGTATATTTCCAAAGGCAACAGATTAAATGATTTTTAGAGCTCAGGACGAGCAAATAAAATTAAGACACTATGTCAGATACCTGTTTGGGGTTGATCTGGTGTTATTGTTTAATCCGCGTCTGCGAATCACTTCATCCAAAGACACGTCCGCCATCTTGGTCTCCCGACTGAAGAAGCGGGTAGCGTTTAACACCCCGTGCGCTGCGCAGCGATCGCGGCAGTGGCTACAAATTGGCACATTTGGGTTCAAACGGATGACCGAAAAAATATTACATAGTTACGCATTAGATTTATTTTTAAGGAATGCAGTCTTGCTACACTCAGTATAATTTCACACTGGATAAAAAGATCTCATCGTTTGAGTCGCAGTCTTCGCAGCAAAATTGCGGCACATGAGATGAGGAACGCCTTAGTTCCTGAGGTTAATACACATAAATGACAGAAATACTTTCTGCATGTTTTTCACAGAGAGATAATATAGAACTAGTGAAGTAGTGGATGGATATTCGATGGCTGGGATCTTCCAGCATGCTTGTGCATGTGATAGAGCACTGGAGGCCTTGAGAAATTTTGAAAAGAAAAAGATCAGTGGGTCAATTTCCACGCATGAAGAACAAAAATAATGGGGAGCTGTGTGACTTAAACTGTCAAAATAAAAGCAGAGCAAAATGAAGTGAGCTTAACTGCAGTTTGTCGTTTTATATCTTGGGAGACGAACTTCACTGCAACGTGAGCTGGTCTGCTGGGAGTGAGAGTGTTGGTTTTGGGGGGCCCCCCTCTTTTGACTGACCCAACATTTGATAATATGCCTGAACATGCATAACAGTTAAACATGAAGTAAAGGGACATTGTCGAGATAGAAAAGTGAGATGCCGTGTAAACATTGATCACTGTTTGTCATTTAAAATCTGACTGACGTAAGGACGCCACGGGCCCGTAAAACTGCTGCGTGACGTATACAAGCGACGATGCTTTAAAGTAGTACTAAGTCAGCGTGGGAATGAATCCTGCTGTGCACACTGTCCCAGTGTGGGGGCTCATTGGCACTCTAAACTTATTTACTTCTACCTATTCTTTGCATTGCTTTAGTTGGTAAAAAAAGCATTTTGCCCCAGTAGTAAGTTCTGGAAACACCACTTTGTGCCAAGTGTCCTGCTCACAACTTAGCACGAAAGCTCTGGTCTGGTTTTAACGTTGCTGGATATGAGTACGTACTCCAAACATTTCATATTTACTTATGTGCATGTATGTACCTGTATATGTTAAATGCCTTGTTTGCTTAACTGGTAACAACATACTCTCCATATTTTAATATTCAAGATCGTGGTTCTTTGTGATCCTGTCCTTGTAAATGTCTATTATTTGCTAAAATGTTTAGCACATGTAAACAATTTACATTCATTTCTTACATAATTGATGTCTCAAGAGTTCACAGGGGATGGAAACTTTTAATTACAACAATAAAGATCGTAATAAAAAAGCCATGCTAAAAAAATAAACAAAAAATGAACTTCAGGTAGAACTTTTCTGTACAGTTTCATCGTAGAAATCGTCCCATCCTGCTTTTTATAACAAACCCCACCAGTTTCTTGCAAAACCCACTAACATCCCCCAAATTTCCCCACCCAAATTCCTCACTATTTTAACCTCCCCTGTTCTCTAGTAACAGTTCAATCATTTCCCCTCTTCAAATAATCTACATCCTTATGTATCTCATCAAGCATGAATTCAGACCCACTGTTTCTGTATCACTACCCCACAGGTGCCCCCGGGACACAGGCACCTTAGAGCTCCCCTGATTCTCTCTCCTCTGAGCTAGAATGCCTGTTTCTCTCTAATGACAGTGATCGCTCTCTGTCTCGATCAAAGTCTCTCCCTCTAGACATCTCTGGTGAGCGTGACTCTTCTCGCTCCAAGGCCTCCCCCTCCCTGAGCCACGCTCCTCCGCCTGGTCCTTGTCCTTCCTCTCGCCTCTCCAACGATGGTGACCTCGCTCTCTCTCTCAGGTGTGGAGATCTGTCTCTGGAGGACCTGAACAACACATGGTCACGTCACACTACAACACCATCCCAAAATGATCATTAACAACAACACTGAACAATAAGTTTGATTAACTTTCCATTATTTATACATACTTTTACTTGAGTTATTACTCACACAAGTAAAAATGAACTCTCTATTAGCAGAAAAAAATTGAGGGTGAACGGAAAAGCGTCATTCTGTGTTTGTGTTAATATGCAAAGAGAGCATTTAGGACATTGCATTGTTTCAGCAATGAACAGGGGCAACCCAAACTAAGAGGTACTACATACCACTTCTTCTTCCTCCTGTGGGAGCGGGAGTGTGAGTGCGAGTGGGAGCGGGAGCGATGGCTGTCCTTGTGCCTGTGCCTCCTCTCACGCTCTCGGTCCCGCTCCCTGTCCCGCTCTCCTCCTTCCTCCCGGGAACGAGAGGAGTGATGTCGTCTGCTGTGGTGGGAAGAAGAACTCCTGCTGTCTCTGGGGGAGAAAGAACAAACACCGAACTTTCATTTGTACTGCATGTTCCTGAGAGAGAGATATCCTGTTGGTTTTTTATTTTCAAAAACTGCAACCACACAATTATTTTCAAAATATAGCATTACATGGAAACAATGTCATTAAGAGAGATACAAAAAATATTCACCAAATGTATCATCTGATTAAGTAGGTTGAAAATCATAATAACCG
This sequence comes from Arapaima gigas, assembly GCA_900497675.1. Lineage (NCBI taxonomy): Eukaryota > Metazoa > Chordata > Actinopteri > Osteoglossiformes > Osteoglossidae > Arapaima > Arapaima gigas. The sequence goes on along the minus strand of UFQX01000896.1, from coordinate 107,628 downwards.
TTATGGAGTAAAACATGAAGCACATATTTAATTTAGTGAGTAAGTGCTCCACAAATTTGGAACCTGCACCTTCTGATCACTGTTAGTATTTTTGAACTATCTACAGACAAAATCTCCTTTTAATGTCAAGTTGTATTCTTGTTTCTCAACATAACTTCCATGTAATCTTTCATGACTAGCAGCAATACTGACAAAGGGTCACTAGGATCAATTTCAGTTTTTAAGGAAAATGGGCTGACTTTCCAGGGGTTGTGTCTCCTAGAACAGTGAAAGGGAAAGAGACAAATGTCCAGTGACAATTTGTAACAGTAAGTTGCCAGTTAGCGCTCTCTTCAATATTTATTCCATAGTGATAATATTCCAAAGTCTCACCTCCGCCTTTCCCTTTCTCTTGCTTCCCATTCTCGTTCCCGCTCTCTCTCTCGCTCCCACTCCCTCTCTCTCTGTTCCTCTCGGTCCCGTTCCTCCCGTCGCTGCAGTCTCATTTTCTCCTGCTTGTCAGCAACCATTTTCTTTTAAAGAAGGAAGCAACAGTTTTAGAAGGTTTTGAAAGGTTCCTGTGCAGTATATTTTATTTTTTACATTTATCAAAGACACAGCTGAAGCTCCATGCTAGCAGTTAAACCTCAAAAGTTCAATTCCTTAGTGACTTTCTCCTCCAAAGAGTGCACTGTCACAGCAGTTTCTGTAAAGTGACAGTGTTGGACCAGTGCAGCCCTATCCGTCCGTGACTATCCCGGAAGCACAGGGCGTGAGGCAATCTTAATTTTGCTTTTTCCAAGGAGACGTACAAAATGAATCAACTTTAAAATGACTTAAACATTTATGCAGCAAGGTATTCTTACGGCGTCACTTTAGGGTAAGTACCTTGATCAAGGGCAGCAGAGCAGGGGCTCAAACCAGGGACATTCATAGTATAAATGTGCTATTCAAGGAAGAGAAGCAGTATTTAAGTGTATAAATGCCCTTCTTCCCCTTTCACTCCCCTCTCACCCTTAGTTTCTCCAACTTCTCACGGATCTCAATGAAGCCCAGGTGAAGTTTCCCTCCAAAATGGTCAGCCAGGCGACGGTCATTATCATGCAGACCAAGGTAGGCAGAACAGACTTCACAGACTCTCAGCTTCTGCTGCTGGAAACTGGAAGCTGGCATGGAGTTCCTGTATATATCCTATATTCATTAACACAGAAACAAAATAAGAATTGTTACATTCACAGAAACAGAATGCAACATTGTCTTTTTGTGCATGCATTGGACATGTACAATTTTCAAAGGTTTTCTCTCCACAAAATCAATATCCTGCTTTAAGCATGAATTTAGCAATACAATTATTAATACAATGACACAAAGACAAATCAAACATCTGTGACACTTGCATCCAGGAACACAACGCCAACACTTTGGCAAACTCCAGGTATACTGAACCCTCACCTCTGCCTCTCTTTTCATGGCCCGTGTTTTCTCCACCTTCTCCAGTAACTGCTGTGCCTCATCCACGTTCCCCTCAACACCCAACTGCTCCGCCTTTGCCAATAGCTTCCCAATCTCTTCATTCAGTTCATGGACCCGCTCTGCCTGGAGATGGCAATGGGAGAAAGGAACAATGCCTTGTAGTTGGAGGGGAAAATGTGAAAGTGCGAATCTGTCTCATCACCTAGCTGCCATCTTTAACTAAAATAAGGTAGTTGTTTGTCTGAACACAATCAAGACGAATGAGAGCAACACCTTTGCTGCAACCTCGGCGCTGATCTCCTCTTGTGTTTCGGCCAGGCGCTTCTTGGCCAGTTCTGTCCTCCGGTCACAGTCTGCAATGAAGGACTGCAGGTGCTCTGCTGCCTACGATGTTGAGGCAAATTTTCATTTTACCAGGCACAAATAGTTACAAAGAACACATAAAGAAAGGCAGAGAGACAAAGCAGCTGTGAAAGACTTTAGTAACATCAGAGGAGAATGAATGAGCGTGAGAGGAAAACGACAAAGACACCTAAAGCATGCAGACTCACATCAAGCTCAAAGAAAAACTCTTGCTGCTTGGAGGCAATTTCATAATCAGCCCTGAGCGCCAGGTCATGAATCTTCACACACTCGCCCAAGTCCATTCTCTGTGTCATGAAAAAACAAAAAACATTAAGGCAAACTTCCCTGAGATGTAGATCAAACAATGTGTGCTCTGTAAAGGGGGCCACATTCAAAAACAAGCGCTTAGTAGCCTTCAGAGTAACCATAAAACCGTGTTAATATGTGGACAGGTTTACATATCATACTTGGCTTCAACGATGTAGCTAACCAATGTGGAATGTCAACAGTTTCTTAATGAATTATCATAACTGTATGAAACGGTGTGCTATGTTGGGAGATGCAGATTATATTAGCCACAATGAATTTAAAAAACAGATCATAAACTGGTGTCATGCGGATACATGGACTGGAGCATATTTACCGTGCCTGACAGAATATCATGAGGACAGCACTCCAGCAGGTGACTCTTACACACCCTCTCGTCCGTGAACTTTATTCTCTGCCGCATACTGTCTCCTGGAAGCGAATACAGGGCACACTGATTTCCACACCATGCCACTTTCGCCAGTTTCTTTATAGAGCAAACAAGTTTGACCTATTCAGAAAAAGTCTAATTATTTACTAATGTATGTGAGAATACTGCCATGAAAAGCACGCTGTTTCCATAGATGCTACAAGCAAGAGTAATTTGTCCCAAAATATTTGTGCGATTTTGTTTTTAGTTTAGGCACCCTAAAACGTGACAATCCGTTGCACTGCTTATTATTCCCAGTATTATCAGCGTAATGATCCGCTCAGAAGTCAGGATAAACAAAATAATGAGAATATTAGATCACAGTTTACTCCAGGGGCATTCATATCAAACAGTACCACAACACCCCCTGAACGTCATTCAGTCCAGCCTGTAGTGACGAGATATTAAGCTTTAGAAAAGACGTGTCAGGCTGACACCTGTCACACGTGTGTCAGACGGGCCGCTTCTGATGCTCCAGCTCCTATCAAAGCAGTAACGGGCTACAAACACACACACGCTGCTGTTTATTCGTTAGGGTGTCATTTCGATCGGTGTGGGTGTGTGGAAGCTGCTGTGACAGAACAGTTCTTAGTGCAGCGTGAGTCTCTTATCATACGGTAAATGTGGCCGCACTCACCGTCTCTTCCGGTGCCCATCAGCTGGTCCAGCATGGCCCGCATTTGCGCCTGAGCCGACATGTTTCCGCGTGCCTGTGTCCCGGTACCCGACTGACGGCGGCTCTCTCACGTACGGCGACTCTGAAGCTGGGGGAACACGCGCCCGACCTCGCGCACCGACTCGCTGAACGCGGCAGGCCCGCGGCGGCTAACTTTCCGGCTACGAAACTGAAACACGAACTTCTTTAGACTCCCGTGAAATTATCAGCACTGCTGCCAAAATAGCTAAAAACTCCTCCAAATTCAGATATCCTCTCTTTATCTGTAGTTAGTGTTAATCCTTTAATAATTTTCTAAATCGTCTAACCCTAACCCTTTCACACCAACTGTGAGGATAGCTAGGTTGCTAGCAGTGTACCAAAAGTTTTTTGTTGTTTTACGTAAATCGCACGGTACTGTTTGTGACGGTACGTTTATATTTTATTTATTATTCATTTTTAATTCGCACAGCGACTATATATGAATTATTTCAGTTGCCATTAGCTCTTCTCGGCCCTGTGTCTCGTGGCTTCCTCTCCTCGAGAGCGCGCTTTGCTCGCTCCCCGGTCTCTATTCCTTCCTGGCTCGAGGAAGCTCCGCGCGCTCGTTGACTCGGTGTGCACTGACGTCATCACTCTTCCTCATTATCGTTTAGCATCTTCTTTAGATTCGATGTTTTCATTTATTTTCCTGCAGGTTTTTTTTTAGACTTTATTTGAACGGACCACTATGAAAGGAAACAAGTGAATTTAAATTGAAGCCGTTATACACACGTAATATAATCAATGTAAGCTGATATTTTGGAGGAGTGATCTTTTATTTTTGTTTCACAGTATTGTGGTTTGTTGTGCGCTCATTGTTGTCTTCTTCGATTACGTATTTTCTCAAGTATTACAAGGTCAGTCTTAGCATTTTCACTCTTTGAACAATTTTAACGCTGCATATACGATACCTGAATGTAACACATAATTTAAGGAGGAAAAAAGTTTACTTCTACATGCATCCGTTTAAAGAGGTACGTGATCCAGGCCACTTTATAGAGTGCTGGTACATTCGTGCCCGTTCGTGTCATTGAAACTACAGTCCCTCTACTGTGTTCTGCTTGGACGACATCCGTGATAATTCAAATTAGATGGGACCTTTGTTCTCGGCTTATTATTTTGCATAAATTAAATCTCAGTCACCAAGAAGCATGTAAAACAACCTGCGTAGTTAGACTGTCTGCCAGGGGTTGAACAGCCGAAGCTTTGGCCTCGAACAGCGACCAGTGTGGGACATAAAGTCCCTTCTCTACTGTTTGTGGTCTATTTTTCCTCAGGGACCCCCCCCCCACACACACACAAACTTTCTCAACCATTTCAGGTTATTCTTCCACCTACACTGATGCATATGGTCATTTGCTCTAAGCTGCTTTGCAGCGTTTTGTTCCAAATTGTAAGGACAATACAAAATGCAATTGTATTTATTGAAAATATTCTGCCTAATAATTTTATATGCTGGCATTGCGCACGTATTTCTCGCTATAACTTTAAGGTATTTGCAGATGTCACGCACGTCGCCACAGGCAGATTTTCGTAGTAGTTCTTGCAACTACTGTCCAAACTGTGATGTGCGCTGTTTGTGTGTTTCACGCCGCTGTTTTACAGGAATTCCATATGGAACCCATAAGAAAAATAACAAAAGTAAAATGGAAGTCATTTCTGTTTTCCTTGCACGTATTGGGGCAACTAACTAGCATAGCTATTATCGTATTAGAGAATTATCATGGGGCCCGGTAAATAAAATTATAAATTATAACTGTCCATGGAAAATGTAAGCGAGGGCGCGCGCACGCACGCACGCACGCACGCACACACGCACACACACACACACACACACACACACGCACGCACGCACGCACGCACGCACACGAGAGAGAGAGTCATTAGAAACTGATACCGCGGTGTGCGCGCGCAGGAACTACGTGCCCCGCAAAGCGCGCTGACAGCGACCCGAATCAGCATCTCTCACGGCCAGTGAAACCGGCTCTTGACGTCGGATGACATCGCGCGAGGTGTAGGGGGTCTCCCGGCGCTGCTCTGCACGATGGCCGCCGCCTTGTCCCGAGCGCTGAAGCTTCCCGGTAAGATGGAGGAGCGGTGGGGCTGCGGTGCGCTGCGGTGCTGCGGTTGTCGCACCGCTACCCGCACGAGCCGCTATTCAGGCGGTTAAGCGAACCCCCCCCGTTCAGTGGCGGTCCTGCTAATCCAGCCGCTTCAGTCGTTAAGCAGTATTTTCCCCGCGCGACGCGCCGTGTTGTGGCGCGCGCTATACCGGGTCATTTGCTCGCGGGGCTGCAGCTATCGGTGGCGTATTTTACCCTGTTTAACCACGTTTCCGTACCGTTTACCACTCGCTACAGGGTACATATATGTGGATAGATAATGATATTTACTGTTGCTTTGTAAAGGTTAATATTCTGTGCTGTTAAAAATCCAGCTATATATTAGCGTTTGTATGGTAGCGCCAGTGATAACGAAAATAAACGTCACCTGCATACAGTTCGTCTTATTTCTGCCGTTTACTTCTACTGCCCAGTGACACAACAGGTCCTGTTTAACTACATATTTGATTTAAAAACGAAACACGCTTGACTGCCATCTTATTTTGTCCATTTTGTGTACCTTGCTTCCTCTTGTTTGATAAACACAAACATGTAACAGTTGAGTTAAAATAAAATATAACCTATTTAAGTATAATTCACCTTGTGAATATGCGGTGTGTTGTGTTCTGTCGGTATCTGTAGTATTTTTGTGTCAGTGTGAATACTGTGTTGATGTACCTTCATCCCCATGAACAGGGAAAAAGGGCTCTGAACTCGGGGAGTATGACCCCCTGACCCAGGCTGACAGCGAAGAAGAGAGCGAGGAAGATGACCTGGTCCTCAATTACCCCCGCAATGGTCTCGGCAGGGGAAACTGCATGGGCACAGGCGCAGCCGACCTCCGCGGCAGCAGCTCTGGAAGGCTGGTGGAGGAGGAGGATGAGGTGGATGAAGAGGAAGAGGAATGGAGAAGTCGATATCCGCGCAAAATGCGACAGGACAGGGAGGAACTGAAGACCCGGCAATACTGGAGCCAGCGGGAGAGCAGCAGAGATGTCAGGATCGAGGATGGGGGGTGTCCCTTGTCCGGCGGCGACTCTAGTCTCCGTCTGGACCCAGGATCTGACCCAGAGGCCAAAAGAGTCCAAATGCAAGGGGCGCTTCGCACGGCATTCTTCCTGGTGCCACTCTGCTGTGCTGTACTTCTGGTTCTGCTCTGTGCTTTTCTGCTGCCCTGCCAGCAGGGGGAGCTAAACAAAAGACCACAGTGGGAAACTGGGATGGGAGAAATAGGTGAGTTTGCACAGTTGTTGATGGGATTAAGCTGTATTAGAACTGACTGAAAAGAGCAACAGAAACTCTTCCATATGCGGTGACTGTTCGGTGAAAAGCTGACTGGCTTTGAAAAGCTAGACGATCACTTGTGATTGTATTATTCGTGAAAGAGGAATGATGGACATTACGAGCACTGCCATGGCCAAAAGAATGCTGCAACTTACAAGTACACAAAACAGTGCTTTAAAATGATTCTTCCCCTACAGGAAGCAACTTGCCCCCGCTTGGATTATGGGATGTTGACAATGACACAATTGAAGACGTACTGGTATCCGTCGTCCAGCCAACTAATGACAGCCTCCTTGGAGGCACTCAGGGCAACAGCAAAGGTATTTCCAGGACTTGGTTGGTGTACTTTTTATGGCCCATAGAGGGTATGTACACTAAATGAATATTTTATTGGGTGAGACAAAAGTCTGGAACCATCCGAATAGTATTTCCCAGTACTGATATACTTGATGCCACATAATGATTAAGAGTGTTAAGTGTGTTGAGCAGTTCCTGTGAAAAACAACAGATGCCCAACACTGCAAGCATGTGTAAAAGTGGAAAAGATTCCGCATCTTTACTCCTCTCATTGCCAGAGTACAGTGTGGCTGCACTGTCTGCCATCAGTGGGAAGGTGCTCTGGAAGACAGCCCTTCGAGAGGCTGCGGTGTCCATACAGTGTGGCCTACACCACCAGGGACGCCCCACCATCCCTGTGCGCAGAACCTTCCCGCAGCGCCACTCGGCTCCAGTGCCGATGGGGAGGAGCAGCGGGCCAGTGTGTCTCCTGATCGGATCGGCCCACATCACCGCCGTCGATGGCGCAACTGGTTAGAACGCAACTTTCCGTTTCATATTTTATCCATATCCATTAAGGTTAGCCCTCCGCAAAGGGAAATGTACTGACCCCAAGTTAAATTTAGAAGTTAGAAGATTAAAAGTTAAAACCTGCATATTTTAATCACACACAGGGCATTTCAAGTGTCTCTTTCCATACTTCCTTTTGGTGTGTTTGCCTTTTTATGTGTAATAACAGTGTTTGTTTGCAGTGCTATCTGATTTTGCCCCATTGTCTGCTTAGGTTTAATTTTGTAACATTATATTCTCAACTCACAGACACACACAAGAACATCTGAAATTGTTAGTTTCCTCTGATGCCACTTCAAAACCTGGTGCCTGCTTGCAGTCTTTGTATGGTGAAAGGGTCACAAGTTCTTACACAACTTCCTTTTTTTCCACAGCACTGTCAGCCGTTAACCCCACTAACTATTGTAATTTTGTGCAACAATACATGTCCGTTAACGTTCTCCTCCACCTCCAGGTAAGACACTGTGGACGGTAGCACCAGGAGAGATAGTGTCAAAAGCAGTGTCTGTACCTGATCTCAACAGGGACTCCATTCCTGATCTCCTCATTGCCACTCTACCTGCAGACCAGGTGAGGCCGGGGAATCGCTGCTGTCACACATTCGGTCACTGCAACTTTAAGATCTGTTCTGCGGTTGGACTCCATCTAAGTTTACTGAAATGTTAAAATCTATTCGTTGTTGCTTTGTTCTCAGTTCACGCGGCTGCAGAGAACTCAGTGTGAAATGGAGGACTGTATTATTATGTTCTGCATGCCTTTTTCCACCAATGACAGCTTTGTCCGCAAGCCTTGTTTGGTCAATTATTGTACTTTTATGCTGTTAAAGTACCGCCATGTTCGATACTAACGCCTGTTCCTGTCTCAGGTGTCTGATCTCACGTTACTCCTACTGTCAGGGGTGTCTGGAGCACCAATTGGACACCCTGTAACGTTTAACCTCACGGCGCAAGGCAAACTGATTGGCCCCGAACTGCACGTGACTAGACAGGGAGCGCAGTACATTCTGTTTGGACTGGGTGAGGAAGTCCTTTGGTTCTGCTCCTCAGATTAGATTGTGCATGAACAAAATATTTCAGTTTCTACAGAATCAAAGTTGATTTTTTTAATTTGTCGAAATAAATGTATTTTTTCCAATTGTATTCACTGCAAAGTGCCAAAACACTGTACATTCACTACATCTAAAAACAGTAACATTTGTCTGTTTATGGAACATGATTCCTGCTCTCAGGCACTGTGGAAGCAGCCTGGCTGATGGACATCTACACTCAGGCAACAGCCGGTGCAGCCAGCAGGGTCAAGGTGTCACCTGCCATAAAGATGAAGGACCCCATCTGGGAAGCAATGAGGAAATCCAACTCCTCCATCATTCACATTTCCAGGTAGAAAAGACAAAGGGTTTTCTCCAAGTCTTACTGGAAACCCACAGTTTTTTTGTGCAGGAAGTGACTTGTTTATATTTAAGGTGAACCGACAGGGGACAGGTTTGAATATCTATGTTGACTCAGTGGGAAACCACTGAACTGAATGGGAAAAAAGTACACAATAGATATTTTACAGCACTTGGTAACTCCTGTACAGCGCTCAGTTTCCTGCTGCTCCACCCAGTCACCCATCACTCATTCAGTGAACATACAGCGGCTGGGGGTTAGCAATATGATCCACGTACAGGTCAGTTACACTCAGTTTCACAGGAACTTTTGTCTGACACCACTGTATCATATGAAACATCACACCGAAAATAAACCACACAGCCAAATTAAATTGCTAACCTTGATTTACACTGATACCCCATAGAAATGGGAAATACCAGTTAAGTTGCACTCAGTAGTCCCACAAACCTTTCCTACAGTAGCAGGAACATTTGAAATACGTATTCAATAAAACATTTTCATATGTAGTTTTCTTATGAAATACTAAATATGATGGAATCTTATTTTGAATTATTCTGTGTTACATTCTTACGTTATCAGCAGCACTGAGCAAGTGGAGTTCTTCCTCCCCCTGGTGGCAGGACTGTGCAACAACCACAACAACCTCGACCCTACGTCAAGCTTGAACTCGAGCACCAGTGACTGGGTTCTGGTCTCGGGCACTAGCAAGCTGTCAGTGCTCAAAGAAAGAGACACACAGGTGGTGTGGACAGTCAACTTGGCTGCCATACGTAGGTGAGACAGAGGACAGAGCAACAGCGAACACAATGAGAGGGGCTGTGTGAATGGACAGACATGGAGAGACCAGGCTAAAGAAAGCTGTCAGTCTTAACTTTTCCCCCATGTATTAATCTCTTCCAGTCCTCCAACCCCTGGCCATTTCAATGGAGATGGGATTCCAGACCTCCTTATCCAACAGCTGGTATCCCCAGGAGTAAGGAAGGTACCGTCCCATTAAATGCAGCATTTTAGCACACAAACTGTATTTGGTGAGACTTTTTGAGGAATCAAAAAAGTCACAGAAATGACGGTGGACCTATACACTCACATGACGCATACTCATCTTTCAGGTTCAGATCATTGATGGTGCAAATGGACGGGTCCTGTGGGAGGCAGAATTTGTGTGGCCGCGTTCAGTTTTGGAAGGATCTTCGCTTCTCACTACCTCTGGGCTGTCTGTTTTTCTTTTCTGGGCTGGTGACCCTCAGTCCGCAAAGAACTTCACAAAAGCGACGGTTAGTGGCTGTGTGCACTCCTGAACCAAAAATGGCTGTTCAGTATGGAAGCTTCAGAAAAGTACAAAGCATATAAAATGTGCAGAATGCAGTTTAAGAAAGTTGAACTACTCCAGTGTCTTAACCATTAACCTATGACTTTGAACTAAGGAGACGTGAGTATATATGATGTTATAACTGTGTGCAACATTGTATGTGGGGGATATGTTTACTTAAGGGTTCTACTGACCTGCAGGGGTCCCCAGTTGATGCATTAGCTGAGCCAGTACTCCAGAAACTATACTTGCTACATCCTACTTATCCCACAATTCTTTTGGAACTTACAAGTACAACTGACACCATACTCACTTCTGCAGGTAAGCAATTCCTTATAAATAATTTCGGTCAGCCCTTTGCTCCATACTTACCGCTTTCAAGTAGTTAACGTCTCCCACTCCCTCTTCTGTGTCTTTTAGTCAGTTATGAGGACCAGCAGAAAGATGCCTCCTACTTCACCATCTCATCCCGCCACACCCAAGAAGGTGTTAAGTTGGGCTCCCAGGTGATCAGGAGCATGAGCCTGAGAGCCTCAATCGCAGAGAGCCAAATCCAGAGGCTGGGTGATGGTGGAAACGCAGGCACCCCAGTCAGACCTGGGGATTTTGAGATAAACAAGTTTTTCAGACAGTTGGCCTTCCGAAGCTATCAGGTGAAAGAAAAAAAAGTAGTTAAAAGATAGGAGGAGAGAAGATTGCAGATGGAGAAACTGAGATGCAGGTTACATATAGTTAATGCAGCTCTGCTGCCACCCTGATAAATATGAACAGATATAAGCACTAAATAGGGAAAATGATGTTGCCATTTGTTGTATCCAGTGAGCAAAGGCTGGTTCTGGAGGAGTTTTTTGTCTTCCTGAAACAGCACACACTGGAACAGGAAAACCGGAAGTGACCAAACACAGGCAAACTTCTAATAGAAAGGATACCACTGAGTTGCTTTTGGCCACAAAACAGAACGGTACTTTATTTTTGTCCAGAAAATGTGATTTTTGTTTGCTTCATAGAAATGCATAATAGTACAGGAAGTAGTATAGCTGTTATTATAAATGAAAATGTTTTATTTAAAATAACTAGTGTTTATGGTTTTACCTCATACAGCAGAAAGTACTTCTAAAAACAAAAACAATTTACAAAGGCAGCACTGTTTGAAATGTAAGCACTGCAATGTGAACTTGGAATCTCACTACACAGAAAGCACAACAGCGTATGTTTTTGTTGTACACATTACGATCAGAAATAGTTTCTGTCATCTATAGTACATATCATTATCTTTCAGTAGCACAGCTTTTCAGTAACACTGGCTTGAGCAGAAGCATGCATTGCCTGGGGTGTCTGCGCTGTAAGTGCTCTCCTGCGCATTCCTGCCTGGAACATTCCAATGTGAGCAACTGATCAAATAAAGAGGTTTGTACGGTATTTATATTTTAAGCTGTAACAGTGTAATTCTTTTTTCTTGGGAAATCACAAAATATGTTTTAAAAAAAAAAGAATGCTTAGTTAAAATGCTCATAGTTTGAGGCCCGCAGCTGGGCAACCGCATCTTTAGAAAACAATGAACTGCACTGAAAAGGAGGCCTCTGTTTGCTCAAACGTTCATCAGAACTAAAGTACTGGCTTTAAGTTATTCGTCACTGAGGCACATGCCTTTTTTTTTTTTACTTAATTGGTTTTGTGTATGTATTTGGAATGTAAATAACAGGTGTTTGTAAATATTGCTTATAACAGAATGGAATAAACTGAATGTGATCACTGAACAATAAACTGTTTTAGACCAGCATAACTGTGTAACTAAATGTGTGTGTGTGTCCACCACGGTTTCCAGCATCAGTCTAGGTAATCCACTGGGCCTTTGGCTGAGATATGCACTATATTTACAGAAACGATAATAATATGCATGGCAGTTTGCAAAAAAGAAAATTTGAAAGGATAATTTTAAAAAACTCAAGACCTCGACACGGAATCCAGGGCGCCAAAGTGTTTGTGGGCGTGGCTTGATCCATAACGACCCGCCCCTACGTACGTACGGAAGCGCCGTTCTCTTCCTGGAGAAGGAAGATGGCGTCGATGGTGGCTCGCTGCTGCCGAATCGCGGCTCTGAGGAACACCGGCGCTGGACCGAAGTGCCCAAATGTGATCCAGTGTCGAAATGCAGTGGTAACACCTTCGGGCGCCATCCTCCCAAAGCCTGTCAAAGTAAGTCCGCCAATGTTTCTCGATTGTTAAATAGTTTGTGTTTACAGGGAAGCGCGAAATGACAGAAAGACACGACTGAACATATAAACAGACAAGTTCAGCTAAGAAAATATTGTGTCGTGAATGACTGCCTATCAGCCTGTCACTGTAAACCCCATCGCAGGAAAACATTTGGTTTTGAACACCTCGTTCTCGGTGATCGTTAATAAACGCAGTGTTGACTTTTTTTTGGTTCTCATCCGCTTCATTTCGTCTTATTATTCCCTCGAGCGCCATATTCGACAGTGCCATGTGTGTAGTGCGGCTGTACACAACGCCGTGATGTTAACAATTCATCTGGTTTTCTTAGGCCATTCCCTCCCTCCATAATGGGCAGTTAGAAATAAAGCAAAACATCACCACATACAAGGCTGGCGCAGGGGTGCGGCAGCTGTGGAAGTGTGGTGAAGTAGTGCAGCACTAGCATGGTGCACTGCGGTGAGACCAGCACAGGGACAGCAGGCAGGACAGAACTTCTCGCCGAGTCGGCATCCGCCTGGTGACGCCGAACGGAATACGGTGACAGTGCAGTTTGTGACGGTACCGTTTCTCACACGATCCGCAATGTAACCCGTGTCGCTCAGACCCCGTTCGGCCTTGTGCGCATTACCGTGGTGGTGGTGCCCTTCCTCTACGTGGGGACTCTCATCAGCAAGAACTTTGCAGCTTTACTTGAAGAACACGACATCTTTGTCCCTGAGGACGACGACGACGACGACTAAGACGAGAGCGGTAAGGACAGCTCTGCTTTGGCTTCCTTTACCGCGGTGCTTGGAAAGATGCTGCGTATGTCTTGTGTGACTAGATGAAGTAATGTATGCTTTGGCTAAGGGTTCGCTGGAAAACTGCCTTTTTTGTCTTCGAGCAGGTACTTAAATGAGAGTAAACACTGGAGCCGCAGAGGTTAAGAAGGACCGTTAATGATGCGACGAGGAACACCTTTGTCTGTCCTTAATGCCCCAGAAGCTGTCTCCGTTTCATTCATCCATATCTTGTCCCTGTTTTTCAAACATTCGTTGGGGTCCAACCCCATTTCATGTCATCACTCATTTGCATGTACAGTACATTAAATAAAAATGTTACTGGCAGATGAGATTTGATTTGCCTGGATATTAAAAATGTTAAATAAAATGAAAAAGACACCATTAAAGGCCAAATTGTTCTATGTTTATGAAGGGGAACATGTATTCAGTAAGGACTTATGTTCGTGTTCCTAAGGTGATAATACTGATAGGACTGTATTAGTCAGGGCTCAGATGGTTCTTCTTTGAAAAATGCTCAGTGAGGGTGCTAAATTATAAGATGATGCAATTCATTTAATATCTGCAGAATATTAATACAGTACAATTATAAACAATCGATTTGGCCAATTACAGCTTATTACGCAGCAAAACCTTTAAGGTAACTTGGATGTTTTACTCCTGTATTTCAAATCACTTCAGCTATAATATGGAAGGGCCACTCCTGGGATCCAAACCCACAACCTATAAGTTAATATTGGACAAATATTTTAGAATGCACCTGCGAAATGCTTTCGGTGATTCCGGAGCCTTTGCTGAGCTTTCAACCTCCAGTCAAATCCATAGCTGCACCAACGAGATACAACAGCAACTACAAACTAGAAAAAGGAAAAACGCTTTAAATGTTCATAATAAAAGTCTCACACAACAGAGCCACGTTTCAAGTATGTATTTACAGTTCCATAATGTTCACCACCACTGCTGTTCAGGGATCGTGTCCTGCATAAAATTTGGAGAGGAAGTCAGTGGGACGAGGTGCTTTGGTGTCGTGGAAGTAGCGCATGATGTGAGTCTTCTGCTTCCACACGTTTATGGTCTCCTGTAGCTCCATCTTGCCCTGAGAGGAAAAGATAAAGGGAAACACAGAAGTCAGAAATAAACTGATATGCTTGAGAGATTATTCTGATACTGTTCTGCACTCAGACATGGATTTTAGATTTCCACAGCTGAAACAGTCTTACTCTTAGCAGGAGTCACTTTAATATACAGCCACGTCAAGATGTGTCCCTTTGAGTTATGAGAAACTGACAAGGGCAAGATTTTTTTTAATTACAAAAAAAGTTCACACCCCTGCTTTCACTTACGAGACATTTTGTCTTTCACGAGGGCCGAATTTTGGATTTCGTGCACAGCAGAGCATCACATAAATACATCTATTCCTGCAGCAGATGCTTTTCTCCAGCACCAACGGTCATTAACTAGTATTCAGCTGACACTGTTTCCAAGGTGACATACAAGCAAATACGTGACAGTAAACCCCCTGCAGTCATGTGCGCATTTACGCAACAGAGTAATAACACGCACACAAATTACAGTCAGTTTAGAGTTACCAATCCATGTGAAACATGTCTTTGGACTGTGGGAAGGACCCCAAGCTGCTATGTGTACAGTACATAATAGCTACAAAAGAGCTGAATGAGTGCAATAGACAGACATACAGAATTATAGTCATTAATGAAAAGAAATTATCTAACGTTAATATAATTTATTACGTCAACAGTCTATTTTAATGGGATTTGAGGACACTTTACCATAAACGGGTGTCAATTTTGGGGACCATTCAAACAAAAATTCAGTCTTCCAAGTGATGACAGTTCATGTCACAAAGGGTTTTTCAGGAATGTTGCCTTCCTCCGAAGAGGGAAGACTGTTTGCAAACACATAGGTTTGTCTGAAGATCAGTTCATCAGATGCTCGTACGGTTGGTAAAGCCTAACAACCATGAAGAAAAAAAACGGTCACCTTAATAACTAACATGTCGATGACGCGGGGGTCTGTGACGTGCTTGTTCTTGTTAAACATCTCACGGACCTTCTGCTGGCCCTGGCGAACAGGCACGGCCAGCTGATACGTGACCACTGTGGAGACAGAGTGAACATGTGAAGACTGTGGCCACTTGTGACACACAGAACATTGACAAGGGCTGTTTCTGGTCGACTCATTTTTTCAAACGGGCAAATAATGTACATATCCGAAGAGTAACTGACCATCTTTTCTATCCAGTCGATTTAGTATTTGACTATTTTAGAAGAAACACCCTGTGTCTCACACTGGGTGTGATGCAGAAGTGTTGAGAGCAGCTCCAGATGTCCAACATGAGAACACACAATAAAACTTTCATATCTACCATCACCTAACTAACTCAATCCTAAACACTTCCAGCATCTATTCTCACCCTGTATCTACAAAGTGGCCCAGGTGGATTTTTATTCTGCACATCTCAAAACAGCAACTTTTTAAAAATCTGTCCGTTGATAACTGGCAACTGATCACCACGCCGTATTACTGCCATTTTAAACCACCGCTGATTTTATACCAATAAAATGCGCTGCCACCCTTTACAGGCTTAATAAACTGTATTTAAACGAAAACGCAGCCGCGTCGCGTTAACAAACATAAATAAAACACCTGTGTGACGTCACAACTCTGCAGCTGAACAAGCAACTCTGAACAGATGCACATTTAATCTAACGCTCAATACCGAGTAAAAAAGCATGCGGTCGTGAATCAGACACGCTGGTTGAACTCGGTTAACTATGAACTGTTAATAACTAGTTTCCAGCTCCACCAGCCGGGCTGCCTGACGACCTTGAGCGCGATGTTTCTGCGCGGCGAGACTCTGTGCCCGGCGCCGCCTACCTATATTGGGCACCTCCCGGTACCAGGCTCGGTACAGCTCCCGAACCCGGCGCTTGGCCTCGTCCAGATCGCGGCTCAAAATAGGTTTTGCTACTTTGACTACACCTGAGGCCCCGCGAGCCGCTGCGGCGGACGACATGTTTGCTGTGCGGCTCCTGCCGTCCTTCCCGTGAGTCTTCCGATCGCTTTGGTTTGCGCAGCAGCGCCACCTGCTGCAATGGAGGGTCGGTTCATGTGAGACGCACAAGATGACGTCAGAAACCTGCGGTAAATACACGTCGCACCTGAGTGTACAGCACCGGGGCGTGAAATCCATTAAATCAAATGTAAACAGTATTTATCTTTTAGTTCTTCACAGAAAAAAATTTAAATTTAATACATCTTGACATTTATTGCAGAACGTTATGCTTTTCTCACAAAGAATCGCACGTTCAAGGTTCACATTGGGGGTTAGACTTTGGAAGATACACCGCAGGGCTTTTCTGAGGCTTCTTCTGAGCACTTCTTATTTCGGCATGTTTTCAAATGTTAAATTAATAATGATCAAAATATTAGCTGTTTTTACTAGAATGCACCAGTAATTATTTATTTTGAATCCATGTATTGAGTGCTTTAGCCTGATCAGTCACTGTAACCCGTATCCGAGACTCATGGCTGCTGCGCTTTGAAACTAAACCCTCGATCGGAGGCCACACACAGCTTTAGACTGTGAGAGGAAACACTGACACCCAGGAGAATAGCAAACCCACCCCCCCATCTTAAATCCAAAAATCTCTAAATATTCAGTATTTACTATGGAAACCCGTCCAAAACAATAGCTACTACAGGTGCACCAGAAAGGTGCGATGAAATCCCAGTGTATCTTTGTGGAGTGCAGGGCTCAGGGCCTAAATACTTACATGCAGAATGATAAATTTATAACACACAACAGTAAAAATAAAACTTTATTGAGGAAAACAGTACTTAAAGCCTTAAGGTCTAGAGGGCTCACATGGAGAAGCACTATGAGAGCAGGTCAGAGCCACACCACAGCTACCGCATGGGTGGTTCAGTCAAGTCCTCCTCTTTGTAGCAACTTGTATATAAAAATGGAACCGTACAGTAAAAAAAATTTTTAAATGTACAGATTAAACAAATAATTTCAAGATTTTCCACAAAATACTCACTCACTACCAGCACATTACTTCCATATTTATATTTACACAATTTATGCTACAATCAGTTCAATGAACCTCAGCTGACATGCAAAAGGCTCCAAGACAAAATACAAGAAACTATAACGTCCTTTAATATGCAATATATTTATGTACGTATTGGGTAAAATCTACATTAAGTTCTAAACTACCCAATTATATTACTCTCTTTTGCGGGCACAGTAAGAAACAATGAAAAGTGCATGTTTGTATTTGGTTGACCCAGTGTAACTCAGCCAGTGTAAGTCGTCTTTGCTGCACGGCTGAAAAATTAAGGGATAAAGCGTTTTATCTTTTTCTGTTGTCCCAGCCGCCAACACACGTCTGGTTGAAATGTATCCATCTCAAATTAACCAGGTGACATGCTGACAAAAGTATTTTAAAAAATGATACTGAAATTGTTTGCATCAGAAGTGTAATTTCTGCAATTGAGTACACCAGGAAGAGCCAGGACCTCAGCAGGAACAGACTTGCCCATCTTGGTTGAAGAAGAGTTCAGTATATGGTAACAAAAATAGCCCTTGATGCTCTTCCCTAAAAAAAATATCTGAGCTAAACCCCTTCCTGACTGTTTTCTTGAGAGAGAATCATCCCCTCCCTGGCTGTCAGTGGTCCAGGCTGTTGCCAAGCTGCTGGCCCTCACGCAGGGCAGCCATGGCCAGTCTGAGATGCTCTCGCAGAGTCTCCACCTCCCGCTCGCTGCGGCTCTTCATCATTCTCAACTCCGAATCCACCTCCTTGTAGCGGTCACAGGCAGCCTGCTTCTCCTGGACAGGGAGGCAGAGGCAGGTCAGTTTGTTATTATACTATATTGCTTAGCAGTGCTATTATTTAAAACTGCTTATTTCACAAATTCACTGTTTAATGTATTCTGGAGCATTTTAGGGCAAATACAGACGTGTCCCTTCTTGGGGAAGCGTGTGTGTTTTGAAGTAGTGATGATGAGAACTGCCTGTGTGCTCTTTGCTTTGTTGCACAGCACAGGGAATAGAAACAAATAGTGAACAAGTACCATGTTGAGAGATTGTAGCTCATCCCTCAGGCAAACTATCTCCTTATGAAGGTACTGCACCTCATTCTCCTTCATGCGCAACAGCACCTGAAAACACATCCCACAGTTATCACCCCTCACAGTTGACCAAAGTGCACACCCTTGTTCCATTTGTAGATACTTGCTGTAAGGAAACAAGATTCTGGAGTAATTCTGCACACAGAGAATTATATGAAATGCAGTGGCTGTGAGCAACAGCCAGGTTTCAGAGTTCATCCGCCTCATCATGACTTCAGCAAGGTTTGGAACTTTGAAGCACATGGGTTAACAGCAGGAACTATGCAACGTTTGTGCAACAGGTAAGAGGAAGCTGCAACGTAAATGGGAATTTGAAAATAAGAACTCTGTCAACTTTTGTGTTTGAATAACTTTGCATCTCAAAGAACATTGCAATATCTGACACTCCTTACACCAGCAAAGAAGGACCACAGCTGGTAGTGAGTCGTGTTGTTGACTCATGAGGGATTCCACTTAGCAAAGGACCACTGAGTCACAGGAGCGGCTGTGGTCTCTCTCACTCTCTCAGCCTCTAATTCTGCTGTGGAACATAATTATTTGCAATGGACCAAACAAAGCTGGGAGCATTTCCTTGCTTCCTCCACATTTTGGCATTCAAGTTTATTTACTTGGCCACATAAGACAAAATCCTATTCGATTTTATGCCTTGGGATTTTTTATAAAAAAAAGCAGTGGTTTGAGCTCAGAGCACTGCCAGACTACTGAATGATCAGTGACATGGCTAGATACTGTGTCTTGGAATGATGAACACTTTTATGCCATTTGTGTGGAAAAGGTAAATATCAGTTTATACAGTTCATTTATTTTTACCCTACATAAAGGTCATTGATACAGAATATAGCCTCCTGAGATTGTCATTTCAGTTTATTAGCCCTTTAGATGCCGTTTTGTCCATTTCCTTAACCTTTAACGATATTCTGTATGTGCAAAACGCGCGCGCGCGCGCACACACACACACACACACACACACACACACACACACACACACACAATATTACACATGTAGTAATTCTCTCAAGTCAATTGAAAACCAACCTCTAATTCACAGGAATTTTGTTCACGGTTGTTATTCTCAGACCCCTGAACTGTCACAAGAGACTGCAAGCAACTTATCTCTTCAGTCAGACGAGACTGCAGCTCCTGGAAGAAACACAAATCAGTTCACTGAACAGATTAACACAACCAGGATTACAACTGAAATTGACAGTTAAAATAAGGTTTAATAAATTAACAGCAATAAAAGAATACAGACAAACCCAGAAGGAAATGTCTGACATATTTAATAAAACCCAAAAAGTAACACAATAAGCCATTTTGCAATTATCTTTAATAACTATGATTATAGCTATCATTAATCAGTCATAGTAGCCCTCAGCTGGACACAACATGGTCTTTAATGCACCTCCTCTTGACCACAGCGCCTATGTGTTCTGAATAAACCGGCCAGCATGGAGGCAAACACACAACCTAGCGTCACGCGGCATCATATCCTACCACCATCATGGCTGCTCTTCCTCCCGCAGCTCTTCTTTTACCTGGTTCTCCTTGCGCAGCTGCTCCATTTCCCGCTCTTTGCGACTGATCTCCCGTTCCCTCTCCCCACTGTTCTTCATGGCCCGGTTCAGCTCCAGGCACTTCTGGGAGTACCTTTCAGACAGGCTGTCCAGCTCTCTCTGCAGTGCCTGCTTTTCCAATCTGACACAAAGGCACAGAAATGTAGAAAGAGGTGCAGTGGTTAAACACCAAGACTCAACTGAAAATGTTTCGGGAAGTGTAAACCTGCAAGGTATGCAAGTCTATTTACATAAAGAGTTTGCCAAGCAGCTGAAGTAAATTAAAACAAACAGAAGGAGAGTGTAAGCAGGGTTGGGTTGGTCAGACTGCTTGGTCTGGACCTTAAGCACATTCTTAAGGAAGGGGGAAGAGGGAAGGAGGGTATCCACAGTATGCAATTAGTGGACAAAAATGGTTCAGCCAAACGAATATAGATGATTTTAGGAATTCCAAATACAACCATGGTGACTTAAGCACAAAATGGAATGGAGTCAAACGTCTGCACTGGTCCTGCACAAATATGCCGTATGGCATTATGTCTTTTATACATTATGTCCGTGATCTTGTTATAAATGCCTCAAAACACACACAGGCTTAAGACCTTCCAAAAATAACAGAAGTAAAAGGCAACCAGCACTTCAAAGTATAAATGTGTTTCTCCTTCAAAGTCTTCTATGGCAGAAGCACAACAGAAAGTCACCATTGTGGAAATGAGAAAGTACCTTAGTGTCCCAACAAACACCTGAAGATCACTTGTTTAATACTAAGGAGTAAAAGAGTCACTTACAATAATTAATATAATGTTTGACTATTCTACAAAATATGAAAGTGATCAGTTTTGTTACATATTCTTATACAGGGGTGGTCATTGGGTACATATGTAAGTTGTCAGGGATGCGGGGTATTCACCAATCCCAAAGGAAACACTGAGTAACGAAAAGCCCCCACCTTATTACTTAACCCTTTACAGGGGGTACGTTGAAAAAACAAAAGCACCTGCTTCTGACACCAATGTAGCACAGCTCTGCTGTTTATGGTCAGAAGTGCAAGAGCAGGATCAGGAAACCTCTGCATGTGACACAAGCACACAGTCCAGAGACTCACTGCTGCTGTTTCTGCAGGGCCTCCATATCTGCAGTTCCTCCTCCTCCACCCAGCTTCCTGATCCTTTCCAACTCCTGCTCCATCTCCTCCTGGTGGGCCTTTTTCAACACCTCCACCGCTGACAAAGAGGGAAAGTAAACAACCGAAAACATTAAAACCATATATTGTTAATTTCATTACGGTTATTGTCTGCACAGTTATTGCTGTGTGCTCCTCACAGTGACACTTCCTTTCTCACCCACCCTCAGTTAAATAAAAGCTTTATCTGAACAAAGGTTACTTTGGCTGCTAAACTGGAAACAGGCAAAGGGAAAACGTGTTAAATGGTAAGAGAAGATTCTGCAACAAATGAACAAAACAGTTGGTGTTACCTTGAGCAGTGGCCTGAGCCTCCTCTTGCAAAAGTTTGTCCCGCTCTCTCTCTAGCTCCCGCATTTCCCGGTCATGACACCTCTGCAGCTCTAACAAGGCTTGGCGATGGGCCCTCTCCATGGCCACCAAGCTGCGGCCACAAGGCGACCCTGAACCTCCGTGACACACCCCCCCTGCTCCCACCCCCCCTCCCCCATTCTCCAACTGCTCCAGCTGTTGCCTCAGAGACGCCACCTGAGAGACAGAGAAAGGTGGTCGGGTAAAGCACACTGTGAGGGAGGGAGGGAGGGAGGAAGGGTGGGTGACTGATTTCGCTCCAGTGAAATCACAACCCAAACAATACAGTGTGACAGATCCAACACGCCTTCTCCACACTGCTTCCCCAGTGAGCAACGATGCAGTGGATTTGCAGACCATTTTGATTTAATTATTTCAACTGATTTCAATAAATACAACATTTTAAACTGACAAATTTGGGTCGTGGGGAAACACTGCTGAGCAACCTCTTGACAAGCACAGGAAAGTTGTACCACCACCCAGTTCAGTACCCGCACCCAAACAGAAAGCACCATGCATCAACAACACCAACAGCATCTTGTTAATTTGCAGTTTGCAAATTAAAAATCTGCTTCACTCACTACCTCCCTCTGCAGCGCCTCATTGGCTGATTGGTCTCCTAGGGAGCCCATCAAGGGCAGCAAGCTCATCTTTTTCAGTGAAATTTTCTCCAGCTCTGCCCACTTCTTCTCAATCTCCTCCTCCAGTCGCTGTTTCTGTTCAGGTGTTGGGATGACACCCTTCTCTCTGCTCTGCCCTTCCCCTGGCACCCTCCGAGAGCTGTGCTGCGTGCCAGCGGCCTCCCCCACAGGCGCCAGCTCCACATAGTCAAACCTGTGAGGGACAACAGCAGCAGGGGAAGGCACGACACCTGACTTGGGATCGTTTAGCGCCTGCCAGGAAGGGTTGTGGCGAGACGAGGGCGTGTGAGTGAGGGAGCGGGAGTTTTCACTGCTGCTGTCTGGCAGCCTGACCAGACAGTGAGGGAAAGAAAGAAGGAAAGAGAACACTGATTGGTACGTCGGTCATTTTTAAAAGAGTACACAATGATTCCCTGCAAGCACCTGTCAGCAGTGAGTCAATGTGTAAAGTACCACATAAAGCACGGTTAGTGTTTATTCTGTACAATCCATGTGACTCACACTGCTTTGGTAAGAATCCTGTATGTGTGCAGCCATTTGTGCATATGCGCATGGCACATAGGATGTCAGCAACCCACAACTCACTGTGTGACATCGGGAGAGCTGATGGGCCGCACGCTTTTTCTCAGAACCTCGATCCAGTTCTTCCTGATCCCTGTGGTCATTGCTGAGAGGGTGAACACCGCACTGACTGTCTGAAGGACAAAGAGCAGGACCAGAGAACTAAGCACTGACACAATCTACCAAAGATCCATGACACAGTCACAGAAATGAGATGAAAGAAATAGCTCTATTGTGTTTGATATGGTGTAGACTGCTTATTATCATAGGGACTTTGTACCAAGAAAACATTTCCTGTATTAAAAAACTCCCCTCTTTGTTGTGACAGAGCTTACATTTTATGAACACAAAATAAATCACTGGATCTTTAGTGTCCCAATTTGCATATAGCCATCCATCCTCCCAGTTCAAGGACTTAACACTAAAAACATAGTGGACAAAGAAAACCCACATAGAAAAGCAAATTTAAATTGCAAACACACCTGTATTTGGAAGCCATAGTTCTTCTCAACGTCAAACTCAGATACCTTCACACAGGACCTCAGGTCAATCTCCCCATCCAAATCATCTTTCTGTTAGAGGTAGAGATCAAGATTGTAGCACAACTACTTTTGATATAAGCACATCCTTTATCAACATTCTTATTTTCTTTACCTATTTTGACAACTGGACAATGTTATGAAAAATGCCTTACATGAAACAGATTGGGAGAAAGTCCAATAAGAAATTAGTACAGCACCAAAGCAAGTGTAGTGTGTCAAGAAGGTAGAAAAGCATGGCAGACTAACATACCTCCTCCGCTGCGGAATCCCTGTAGTACTTCAGCGCAGCATCTGTGAGCACAAACCAGTGCTTCTTCCACTGCAACACACGCACAACACAAATCAAAGTTAATTCTGCACCACACCCAGTCTCTCTGTGCTTCCTCCACTTTGCAAACAAGCAGCGACTAACCCTGACAAATCCATGTGTACACACACAGACTGGCATGAATGTTACACACGGCCAATACACAGATCAGCAACAAAAACCGCTATAACACATATATAACACAATGACTTATCTACAGTATGTTTGGAGTAACAGTGATATTTTGTCAAATACTTTCACAGAAACTGATTGTTAACGATGCTGTGTATGCAAGTCTGATAGAGGTTACAGAAAAAACAACTGTGTGTAACTGTGGTGCTTAAGACAGCTTGTCATTGGTACAGTAACATGTAAGGAGGCTATTCCCCATCACTGGCAGACACAGACTATTATGTTAAACAGAAGTGTGTTACATTCTAAGTGTGACAGTGGAAGAATCTGAACTTTCCAGGTCCTACAGAGGCCCACCAATCCATAAGCCTTTTGTGCAGTACCTCTCCATTTTCATCAAGTTTTGACATCCATCCCTTCTTGAAGTTGAGAAGGTCCGGCTGCACGTGGAACAATAACAGTCAGAATTCAGCAAAATAAAAACAAATAACCACAACTACAAATCTTCTAGCATTAGCAACGTTTAATACAATACATTACATTGTAGAAGTTGTACTTCCTATTCAGTGTTTCCCTCTATATGTTGGGGAAATTCATTAAAATGAACAGTTGGACAGCATTGCCGGAGCACCACAAAACCACTGATGTCCATTAATAGCACAAGGCCACATCATGCACTGAGTAGATTTATTTGAAGACAAGTTTCTTTAACTGGCTACATTTATGTGTTTGTGTGTCTGAATGCAGGAAGAGACCGAAGGGGAGATAACTTGGTGATGTGCAAAACACAGCAGGAAACACCCAATGTGTCACTAAAAAAAGGTGGTGGGGGCTGGGGTGGAGCGGTCAAACAGGAATACAGTTTAAAAACAAAGGCAAAACGCCTGAAAGAGAAACAGTTTCTGAGCTCCCCAGATTGTGGTTTCAGGTTACATTCCTCAACTTCTGTTTTTATCCATTCTACCTCAACACCACTGTCCATACTCCCTGCTGATGATAAAAGGCAACATCACAACCTGAAAAGTACAGAGACTGCACTCTATGAATGCTTCAGGCCATTTGGAAGTAATTCTTAGTAATGATATATACAAACTTATAAAGCGGCCTAAAATGCATGAAACGAGAACTGTTTCTCATTCACCCTTATACAGCAGGTATACAACAAGAACAGGAAATTGAACTCTTTGGGTCCACAGTGTGCTGAACGGGGGACAGAATATTTAAAGAATAAAGATAATATAGATAAATTAAAGACATGAGATTTTAAAATTCTGTATATATGTAAAAGACACATACGCACATGCATGTGTGTATATACTATATATAGTGTGTGTCAGTGGTAATGGTGAGTGGTGTTGGTGACCAATCCCTGTGCTCTTCACAATTCAGCAGCCCGAAAAAGCCGTTCCCGAGTCTGGTGGTGTCAGCCAGTAAGTTGCGATAGCGTCTCCTAGACAGCAGCGGTGAAGAGATGGTGGGAAGGATGACAAACGTCAGCAGTGACGAAACACTGCTTACTGTATCTGGTCTGGATAGTGGGTAGTGAAGTCCTGGTGATGGACTAGACAGTCTTCACTACCTGCTGCAGAACTCCCTGGTCAGAAGTAGTGCAGTTCCCATACCAGACTGATACAGGAGGTCAGGAAACCAAATCAACTCTAAATGTCCCTGCTTTACTGCAGAATTTCATTAAGTGTGACTCCATGCCACTCCATATATATTATACAATATTAATACCTTCCAGCAACACAGGGGCTGAAAATGTCACACAGAAGGCAGATGAGGCAGTAAATAGAAAAGGGAGGATTGGGATGGCAGTCTGGGTTAGTCAGAGATCAAGAAGGTATTGGCATGGCATCTGGGGTGTAGTTTCACAGCCTGGCAGCCAATGATTCCAGGACAGGCTGCAGACCAGGACAAGCTATTACGGGCAAAAGATGGATGGGTGGATGACAATGTAAGCACCCATGGACTAAACGAACCAGAAAATCAAAGGTGTTCGGGTAACTGTACCCAAGCGCCCTCAGCGGAAACTGGGAGGGGAGGGGAGGGGAGGGGAGGGGGGTGTCCTCACGCACCGAGCACTGAAGGCGAAATGAAAGAGGCGTAAAAAACACCGCACATCGACGTGCATCGCGCCGAGCGACGGTAACCGCAAGAAAACACGCAAGGACGGACACACCCACTAAAACACTGAGGTTACCCCTGACAAAACACACACTGAACACACTGCACGTCTGAAATTCAGGCGCGAAAGTGCAGGAAGAGACGAAGACGGTGTTCAGCTGCCACAGGACACAACTGGACAGGGAGACACTCCACTTACCGTCATGTCGGCGCGTCCAAGGCACAATGCGAAGAGAAGCAGAGAGGAGTTAAAGAACCACCAGCAGCTATTCAACTGCTAACTAACGTATCTGTGGTAAACGAGGTAAAGGCGACCTCCTAACACGGGCTGCGTAACACCCCTTACATACAAGATAACGACACAAAACCTGCTGGCCAGCGAGGTGATATTAATATCCGCATGTTTTTTTCCTGTCTGCTTAGATCCTCACAGAAAGTAATCAGTTTTTTGCTAATTACAAAGCGGTGCTAAAAATATTGCGCTTTTGTCCGAAAAGAAGCGTCGAAGTTTAAAATACGACGTCCAGTCGTCCGACTCGAAAACTTGGTTAAAGTTGAGCGCACGAGCGCAGTCGCGCGACTTGTTACTTCCTGGGCGGGTCCGCCGCCTGTTCGCTGGAAGGCGAGCGAGTGCTGGGCTGCGCGTGTCACGTTCGGCGTATAACAGCCCATTAATCGCTTTGTTCAGAGAAAGTACTGGAAACGTGTTGAAATAATAATAATAATAATAATAATAACAATAATAATAATAATAATAATAGAGAAGACCTGTAAAGTGATTTCGGCTATAACATTTTAACCTCGAGTACTTAATACGAATGTTCTTTTTAAGACAGTTAATAAATGTTTGAGGGTTGCTATAGCAATGTGAACGCCGGCTCCCGTCCCGAACGTTCGAACCACGCATTTTCCAGGATATAACTGTTCTAGATTATTTATTTAACTGCATTTTCTTTACTTGTTTTCTAATATCCCTGTTATGGAGAGAACGTGAGATGCGTTTAAATGCCTAGCCATTAGAATAATAAAACGCACCAAGACAGTATAGGATTGTGGGGCCGCCTTCATTCAACTCACTCCCACTGTGTTTACTATTTCTATTACTATTTCTAATGTCTACGAGTGTCCTAATCATAAACAAGGTGCACTGTTTGAGACAAATTTTTCAACAATCAGCATAAAAAAGGAGTTTGTGCTGACTGCATATTTTTATTTTCATTTATCTCACATAATTTTTAATATATTTGCAAGTTGAGAAACAATGGACAAATTTTGGGGTGAAATCTGTCAGCTGCTGGGACTAATTAGGGGGTTGCGGAAATTACAGAATTTTTTTTATGAACAATATTTTTTACATTAATGTTGCATGAATTTAATAAAAATAATTTAAGGTTATAACATTATCTGAGGTGTTCAAAACGCATAACAAGCATAACATAACAAATCTAGGGATGTCTGTGTTAGAAAGCACAGTAGTAATAATAGTTTACTGATGTGAATTAAGTGACTTCATTTACAAACAAATCTAGTTCAGTCAATTGTACGTGTACATTGAGGGATCTGTGTATTCATGTTTGTTACATTCATTCATTTTCTTGACTAAAGGTAGTTGTACATTTTTTACACAAAGTGCCAGTTTTCGCACATTTGACTACAACTAAAAATTTATTTAACTGTACAGCATACATTTAAAATGCATTTGATAGTTGTCTAACTTTCTGCTTAACAGTGAACTGGTTTGTCCTCATGGCGCTTAAACACAAAAGACAGTTGTCTTGTATCTTATGATTATGGTCATATAGGCCAGTGAGAAGGACTCCAGCCCACCTGTCTGTCTTAGATATCCGTATTTCCACCATATCACAACTCATGAATACACTGATTTAAAAAAATTAGATGCAATTATATTTAAATAACAGGTATTTCATAGATTACATTCCACCAGTATCAATTTCGTGAGATGGCGTTGGGAAACACAGCAAAGCAGGCATACATGTTACATTCAAACTGTCCAGTACATCATCAACTGACCTGTGCTTGTGAGTGTCCAGGTCGAGGTCTTAGCTGGGACTTCCAAGGGTTGAGTTCTTCCCGGGTTGGGCTGCTTGACCTCTTTACAGGATGAAATAAAGTCCAACAGGCCATTTTTATTTCATGACATTCAAGTAGTACTGTAGTTTATGAAGTACAGTACTGTGCAAAAGTCTTAGGCACCTGTGGGAAAAATGCTATAAAGCGAGGATGGTTCCAGAAATAATTCCATGAACTTATTAATCAATAAACCTTCTAAAAAGTGCAGTAGACCAAAAAAACCTCAATCAGATCAATATTTGGTGGGACCACCCTTTGCCTTTAAAACAGCATCACTTCTCTTATGCAAACTTGCATGCAGTTTAAGGTAGAGGTTGGTAGGTTCTTCCAAACATTTTGAGGAACTGCCCACAGTTCTTCTGCAGACTTTGACTGTCTCTGCATGTCCTCCCAGACTGACTTGATCATGTTGAGATCAGGGCTCTGTGGGGGCCATACCATCTGTTGCAGGATTCCTTTCTTTTTGCTCAAGATAGTTCTGTATGACTGAGATTGGGTGTTTGAGGTCATTCTCAGGCTGATGGTAGATAAGAATCTACCTGTACTTCTCAACAGACATTGAAATTGCATGCCTAACACTTTTGCACAGTACTGTATATGTGCTAATGGATTTATTAACAGTCCATCTTGTATACATGCTGGCTTATTGAGAAACTTTAATAAACATCCTGCCAGATCAGTCAGTGTGACCTGCTGTATTTTACTGCTTTCAGCCACCCCAGCATCGTTTATCTGGCAAGAAGCACTGCACTGCAGCTTTGGGGACTTGTGCATATTTGGGCATCTGAGTGTACCTGTGTATGGAGAGAGCTGGTGGACTGGGTTCGAGACAGCTGTCCTGGGTCTCTCTCCTCATGCTGCCGCTGGTCGTTTTCTCTGCCACTTCCTCTTCCACCGTCACCTAATCCGTGCCACTCCCTGTAGACGTCTTTTACTTGGGAGTGACTTAAAATATGAGTAAAGGGGTCTTACACTTTAAACATGCCCCAATGTAATGCTGCTTAAAAAGAAAACTACAACTACACCTTGCCATCTGTGATGTCTCAAACTGAAAATTTGCTTTTATGACTCTTGAAAATTTGTACCCAAAATTCACTATCTGAATCAAAAACCCTCTCTTCTGAAGCTGCATCTGAAAAAAATTTTCAAAGCATGTGCTAGCAAAGACCTTAAAGTTGCACGCAAGTCCGGGCGAGAGGATGCAGAGCTTTAGGAATGTGAAAGTATTGCTTTAAGAGAGTGGTGCTTTATGGGAAGGGAATGTAATTTCCCATACATGTCTATTGGCCATTTTGGGTGTTACTTGATTGAATAAATGGGAGGCAGCAGAGCAGTTGGTGGTGGAGGTTACATGGATGGCTTTTCTGACATAGGTATGCGTTAGACAGAAAGTGCAGTTATAAAATTATTCACAATAAATACAATGTGCTCAATGGATCCCTGCTTCAGTTCATTACTCCCCCTTGGGAGAACTGATCAAGTTAAAAGCAGGAATTACCATGGAGCAGTAACTCCAGCCCTGGAGTTTTCAGCGTGAAACTCCTGTGGGATTTCCGATCGAGGTCAGAAGGAAGCCAGGAAAGGTAAACAGAATGCACTGCTGTCATATCTCAGCTGTTCTCCCAAACAGATCATGTCTCATGCTCACATTGTTTAAATCCTTTGTGCTTTATCATGTTCCCCACCTTATATGATTATCATCGATGGACCATTATATAGAGTATTTTAGTGATATTGGTTCTGCTATTTGAAAATATGCTGTTGGATAGATTTTCAGGAAAGGATTAGATTCTGCTAACAGGATAGCTGTACAAACACATGCTTCATGTATGTCTTTCAGATTATAACCTGCTTTTTCTTCTTTCACTTTCTTTTCAGTTCTATTCCTTTCCTGATATGGTGCTATAGCATCATATAGTACTGGTGTTGTAGTACTTCCTCTCCTGCAGTATCAAGATCATTGCTTACCTTGCTGGTTTATAGAGCTCCTCCTTCCCTGAGGTTTGCCTTTGAGTTTTCCCAAAATTATTTGGCCCCTCCCTCTCAAATATAGTCTTGACCTTTGGGAGGTCAGCCATTAAGGCATATTCCTCCTTGTTTAGCATTGAACCTCCAGATATGGATTCTGACTCCAGGGAACTTTGAGATGAACTGTGCCTTTTTATCTGAGGGGAGAGACTCTGGTTCTGATGAGATGATTGCTGGTTCTCTGGGGAGGTGCTCTGGGGCTCTAGTCTTCTCTGACGGCTGCTGCTTCTGCTCCTGCAGTTGGTGGCATTCGAGGAGGGAGTCCTCACTTTTATTAAACGGGTGTCAAGATGGTGATCCTGGGTCACCCTCGTGGATGGAGATGAACTACGAGAAAGGGCAGGGCTATTGAGAGAGTGAGTGGAGTTCTTCCAGGAGCCCAGAGAGGGGGATGACTGTGAAGTTTTGTTCAATTTATAGGATACAGAGTCTGATCTGGGAGTGCTATGTATCACTTTTTTGTCAAAACACTCATGACCTCTTGTGGAAGGAGAACTCTGACTACTACGCTCGTGGATATGGGAAGATCCATCACTTGTAGTTTTCCTTAGGAGAGATGAAGTCGGTGCAACATGGCCTCTCCTAGAGGGAGAAGGACTCCGGCTGTCACGACTATGACCACTGCTTGGGCTTTTTGTCTCAGGTCTACACAACACTGATGGGCTGGATGTGTTGTACACTTTCGTGGAGGTGGAGGGGCTACGACTGTCGCAGCCACTAGAAAATTTTTTTGTGTCTGTTTTCTGGAGGAAACACTGACCTGGGGGTCCACTGCTTCTCCTGGAGGGGGAACAACTGCGGCTGTCACGTGTTCTCGTACTGGTGGAACTGGCTGTCTCGTATTTGCGAAACTGTGATTGGGTAGGAGTGTCATATCCTCTCCTGGCAGGTGAGGAGCCACGGCTGCTAAGAGCATAACTATTAGTTTTGGTGTCAGTTTTACGCAAAGGGGACTGAAGTGGGCTTTCATATCCTCTTCTCGGTGGGGAGGAGCCATAATCACCCCAAGCATAGCCACTGGTAGAAGTTTTTGTGTCAGTTTTGCGCAGAAGGGACTGGTTTGGTGTTTCATAGCCCCTCCTACAAGGGGAGGAGCCACGACTACTAGGCCCCCCTTTAGCACTGGTTACGTTCATGCTTGTTTTGTGTAGAGATCTTTTCAAGGCTCCAAAGGAATCAGACTGTGAATAGGAGTCAATTGTGTGAGAGATTGTTTTAAGATTCTTCTGGAAGCTTCCTAAATCCCGAATTCGTCCATGTGAGTTTTGTGTTGGGGTTCCGGACCTTTGACTCGACCCCTTGGAAAAGTCTAAACTCCGTTTATGAGATGAGCTTGACAGCTCGGCTTGCTTGAAAGGGGAGGGCATTTGGGATGGAGAAGAAGAACGAGAATAAGTATAGCCTGGTTTCGTAGTATTAATTTGTCCTATCTGTTGATGGGATGCAGAGTAAGGTGGACTATGACCTCTGGAGTAAGAATCATCATAGCTCCTGGGCAGGGACGAGCTTAAGGATTCAGCTTGTTTAAAAGGTGTGGGACTTAAGCTTCTCTGTCCATACCCAGGAGCCACAGAATTGTCTTGAGGTTCGTCATGCGTGTCCAAGCTCCGCCTTTGGGATGGCAGGCCAAGGTCAGGGTTCCGAAAAGGGATGGAAGCTTTGGGTTCTGGACTGTGATGGCTTGGTAAGGGTCGACCCAGTTCAAAATGACGATGAGGTGGAGGAGGGCTTTTCTCTCTGATGGCACGAACACCCCCTGCTCTACCTAGAGAATGGTAGCCGCTGTCGTGGTCTCTCCTTCCCCTGAATCCTGCACAAAAGAAGAGAATAGTGTGCAAAGGAGTGGGACAGAAAGATATTTGTGTCTGTGGGCCTACCATGCCCTCTGCCTTGAACAAAGTACTTATATCTCCTATTCTTTCATTCTAGTTCATCCTCATACAAGTAAAGAAAGTTCACTTAAACTGACAAACCTGTATGACTGGAGAAACCATCCCTGCCTCTGGCCTCCTCCATCCAAGCTCTGGGGTTTGGTCTGTGTGGGGGCGGGTCTAGTCGGGTCATAGTGGAGTCAAATTGTCTGTCTTTGTGAGGCAAATAGTCCTCCTCCTGGCTGATCGAGTCACTGAGCTCAGGGTAGTCAGATGGATCCTGAGTGCTGGCCAGTGAGAGAGGGTGGTATGAGCAGATGGGAAGACAGTTGAAGAAGGTGGCACATTAAGAGCAGGCAGTTGAGAAAGGTTTGATAGAAATAAGAAACAGAAAAGGGAAAAAGAGTATGATTTAAACAAGAAATAAGAGTTTTGAGGATAGAGAAAATATTAAGATTACAAAAAGTCCGCAGAAAGTCACCTAATGAATCGTGAAGGAGATAAGAGAAAACCCTAGACATTGTTGGGGTACGTATGTAGACCGATATGAGCAGATACAAAAAAATCAAATCCGTTTTTTGATCATTTCATTCTGTTTACTTGATAAACTCACAGTGGTGGATTTCACCTGTCTGTGCTGCCTTCTTCGTTGCAGATATACAGGTCACAATCAGTGCTCAGTATACAGAGGGAACTCTCCTCGTAGTGCAGCTGATCCCTGGTGACATCGGAGTAGCTGCTCACCACTGACTGGCTGTCAGAATCCTCCTGAGAACACAGAATGAGGGAAAACTGTTCACAATACAAATCTCTATTAACCGGCAAATAAGCAAGGCAAATTTAGACAAGACTGTGATACTGAAATTCAGGCTTGAGTTTACAAATGTTTTAAATTACTGTTAAGTCTGTTATGCTCAATGGTAAAATGATGATGCCAGGAAACACAAGCAAATAAAATGTGATTAATTAGATTATTCTAAACTAAGAGGCAGAAACCTTCCAAACTTCTCCCATAGCCAACCATTCCTTGTTTCTAATCAAATAAATGACATCCAAATCACATACTAAAGCAGAAATATACATAAGGTCATTATAGAAAGCAATACATATAAAAAAACAGCTTACTTAATGTCAGCTGGAGGCTGAGGATTCCCTCTGCAAAGCCATCGCCTCATGTATGAAGCACAACAGGGTCTCTTTTGTCCTTACCTGTCTCTTCTCCCTCTGTCTCTAGATTAGGGTTACAGGGCCGTCCGTAACTTAACCTAGCTTGTGGGCGCACTCATGATTATTTAATCATAGTGCTTTTTTCCCTAAAGGTTTACAGTGATCATTCTCATCTTAATCTTTATTCTACCCTTACCTTCAATGTATTTTTGTGCTAACTCTTCATTTTTGTCTCCTAAATATATTTTTAAAAAATATCTTTTTCTTTGAGAACAGACTTACCAATAAATATTGTCAACTGCTCACCCAACTTGAAATTATGGCACATTAAGAAAGCATTCTCAAAAATGCCCAACAAAAGACAGACGAATGCACAATACAGGCTACAAGCTACAGATTAACTGCTATAGCACATCTAAGTCAGTTTCTTTAACATTTTAAACAACCTTGCTGGCAAACAAGGCAACTCATCATTTACAACAAGACTGTGCAATATACAGTACAAAAGCAAAGGGTTTATGAGTAAATGAGTCTGAAGCACCATCATGTTTGCGTGGATGCCTTCTCTTCATATTACATTACTATTCCCAAAACTGCTGTAATTGATCTCTTCTCATTAATTTGTAATAAGAGCACACACTCTCATCTACCCTCTCATTTGTTTTTGCACAATTGTCTAGCAGCACCCAAGGACAATTGGTGTATAATTTAACAATTGGTATTCACTCTCTACAAGCTAAGTCTATGTCCAGAGGTGCTACATAGTCCTGTAGCCTTTAAACAGTTTCTGAGAATTATACAACTGGATAAGAAATTTCCTCTTTTATTTCTGTTGTCTGGGCCAAATTTGTACCCTCCCTGCTGTGGTATATCATGCACAGTAATTGAGCCTCTTACTCACCTGTGGTGGCGTGTTGGTGTGCAGGTGTCTCAGTCGCAGACAGGAGAAGCAGCGAGAAGGATCGAAGATATTTGGCTGGAACTTGCGGCAGTACAGTTCTTCCCTAGCAAGTGGCATGGCTCGTCCAAATGGCATACAAACACACTCTTTGTCCTTTGTAACTTTTTTGATGAAGCTGGCTAACATGGCAGAATGGAGAGAGAAGGGGAAGCATGCTGCAGTACAGAAATGTTAAATAGAGAAGGTCAAAGAAGCAATATTCTATATCCACTTGATGGTGTCCCTGCAGAGCAAAGCTTAATTTTACATAGACTCTGTTTCCTGGCCCTGGGACCCTTTAAATGAAACCACTAGACAATTTATTTCTCTTTTATAGTGAAAACATAATATGGATGATGCAATTTGTCAAAATTACCCACAGGAGGAACACAGAAATATTTAAAACCCTGCATACATCACATAATTCACAACACATGTACAACACAAGTAAGAAAAATGAATTAAAATGTGTTCCAGTTTCATATTTGAGTCAAAAAGTAAAAAAGGGCTTTAAACAGTACCTCAAGTAGAATGTCACCCTCCATCAACGCCAATCCATTTTGACACAGAAAGTAAACTCTTGACACGGGGTCCCTTCTGGAGGGCATTTGAATCCCCCCAGCAGCTCCACAATCCCATTGGCTGCTCTAACAATGGGTGAATCTCAGGCTCCATCGTCAGCCATGTTGGCTCTTCCTGTGACCATACCAAACACACCAGTTTACAAAAAAGAGCCAAGATGGTGTCAGCAGCCTGACCGTTCCTAGATTGAGAGATGTATTAAATATCACCCGCTTCAGAAACCAACACGGACTGCACAGATGGCACATGCAAGCTCACATTATCCTATATAAATAAATACAATTGAATAATAGGACTGAAAGAAATGGGGAAACTTGATCACTCTAAGTTTGTGAAACAACACACTGGTACTTTTTGAATTATATTTAACATATCAAATGTAATCATTAATGCAGCAAAAATCAAACACTAGTCTGTAAAATGTTTTGGTGTAATATTACAAAAGAACATGTTCCAGTGACTTCATAACATATTATAACAATCAAAATTTGAAATAAAGTTTTGGGTATGACAGAAGTTATTGCACTATGTTTACACCCCCCAAGTTTTTTTTTATTTTTTTTTATTTAATGTTGGACATTTATTTGTTTACAAAAAATTATGTAACAAAAGTAATAAACCACAGCAGAGACAAAAGCTTTACATTGTATAACATCACATCATCGTGTTATAACTGGCCTAAATGTTTCCATACAGTTGTTTCATTAATAGATTTGTTATGCAGTACCAACACATCATATACTAAATTCTGCAAACTGTTGCTTCAAATGCAGGACTGCTTGTTTCATTTACAACTGACAACATTATAAAAAAAATCTTAAGCCACTGGGTTCTGAAGTTTTTTTCTTCTTCATTCTCACGTCGGTACCTAAACTGTAATGCATAACCGCTCTGGAATTTGAACCGGCACAAACTGCACAACCTACATACTACCACCTCCTTCCTCAGTCGTGGTTATGAAGTTTCTTCCCTGTCTGTTTGCGTCTTTGTCTCTTGGTCGTCCTCCCTAGTCTCAACTTCCTCTCAGTGGCAGCAGACTTCCTGTCTGGCGCCCTACCCCTTCCTGTCATCTCCTGCCCCTTCTCCCACTTTGTCTTTTTTTTCT
Source organism: Arapaima gigas (assembly GCA_900497675.1). Taxonomy (NCBI): domain Eukaryota; kingdom Metazoa; phylum Chordata; class Actinopteri; order Osteoglossiformes; family Osteoglossidae; genus Arapaima; species Arapaima gigas. The sequence continues at coordinate 72,129 of UFQX01000896.1, read as the reverse complement.
TCCGCTGTTTGGTGCGAGCATGGAGTGAAGCTGTAAGCGCCGACAGCCTGAGAAAGGGGGGGAAAAAAAAAAATCAAGAAAATGAGGGATCCAAGTTTTAGTTAAAAACAGGAATGCTACTCAGCAAAGCCTCTGTTGTCCATGACAAGTAGCCAACACACACACACAAGTCCCCGGTACACAGCTGATAAGTTTGTCACTCTTTTAAGCCATCGCTATCGCAATAGGCCTTCATTGTCTGANAAGTTTTAGTTAAAAACAGGAATGCTACTCAGCAAAGCCTCTGTTGTCCATGACAAGTAGCCAACACACACACACACACACAAGTCCCCGGTACACAGCTGATAAGTTTGTCACTCTTTTAAGCCATCGCTATCGCAATAGGCCTTCATTGTCTGAAAAGTTTTTTCTAAATTATTAATCATAACCGCACAGGTCATATTATATATTAATAAATAAAATGTATTGAAAACAATATTTGTATATTAACCATGAAGCATTTTTTTTTTTCAATTTCATATTTGATTACACTGTCTAGAATGTTAATTACAATAATATCTTCCCCAAACAAGTATAGAGTGAGTTGTCAGTTTATTAGGTACACCTATCTAGTAGCATGTTGTGCCTCCTTTGACCTTCAGAACATATACTGATCTGGACAAAGAGTTTACAAGATGCTGGATGCGCTGTGCCAAGAATGCACAGTGCAAAATTTTGCATAGTTGCTGCAAACTGGATGACTGCACAGTCTAGCTGAAAACAGCCCACTCCACCTCATCCCAAAGATGGTTGATAAGTCTGAGATCTGGGGAATGTGCCAGACACCAACACAATGAAAACTGAACAGTTCCTGGAACCATTCGTTGACTATACGTGCCTGTGACACAGTGCATTATTATGCTGGAAATGTCCATCTATGCATGGTAAACTATAGCCATGAAGAGATCAGCAATGACGTTAAGATACGCCGTGCTTAAGGGAGACATTTGCCACACCATCACGCTGCCACCACTGGCCTGTACTGCTGAAACCAGACAGGATGGCACCATAGACTTATGCTGCTTCTGACAACTTCTGATTCTTCTATCAGCATGACAGAAAAGGAACCTGGATTCATCCAAACAGGCAATTTTTTCACACTCCTCAATGGTCCATTTTTGATGCTCCTGTGCTCAGTAGAGACATGCTTTCTCGTCCCTTTTTAACAGCATCAGCACCCAACATGGTCTTCAGCTGTCACAGCCCAGTTGAGGCATTCTCAATGATATATTCTGGAAACATTTTTTAATTTGGATGTGATTTGCCTGGTTGTGGCCCATCTGTTTGTTTGCACAATTCTCGTCATTCTCCCTTCACTCCTCTAATCCAAAACCCATTTCATCTGCAGGATCACTGATCCCAGGTTCGTTTTTTGCTTTGCATACCATTTTCAGGAAACCCTGGAAACAGCTATATGTGAAAGCCAAGGACGTCAGCCATTTGAGAGATGACAGATCCAGCGCGCTTAGTTCAAACTATCATGCCATATTCAAAGACACTAAGGCTACTTATTTTACTTGTTTCAACAGTCATTTGAACACTAACTGATGCTAGAATCACTGGATTGTCTTGTTTGTACCAGTCATGTGACCTATTGAAATTTAGAATTTGTGTGAAGGTGGGGCGTGTACCTAATAAACTGGCAATTCAGTGAACAGAATATGTATGTAGTTGTGTAAGGAATGATGCATTTAGGTAATGACACAAAGTTTCAGACTCGCTAGTTACACTCCACGCAACAGATATATGATGTTCATACTTTTTGGAAAGAAGGGGTTCTCCTGCTTTCTTCGGCACTCTGCTGACTTCCTCACTCTTCTCATCTTCACTGTCATCTGTGGCCTAGAGAAAACAAAAAAGAGTGATGAGACTTAAAAAATGAAAAAAATCCTAACATTTACGTGCAGTTTAACTTATCTCTCAGGCTCATAATAAGGTATCTGACTGAGTAATTATCATCCCATTTCTTTACTACTAGCATAAACTACCTGATCGTCGACTGGCCCCAGGCGACTGGCCCCTGTGAGGTCAAGGTTGCTGATGGTTGTTACGGTGACAGTGTGATTTGGGTAATCGTACTGTAGTGACTCTGCTGTGCTGGTGATTGCATGTTCCAACTCATCTGCCTCCTCTGAGTAGAAATGTTACAAAAAACAGGATTAGACAAATTAGTTTTGCTTTCACACAAGTGATAAAAAGACGTACTGTCCCCATGTATAAATCCATTATTATAACCATCTCTCACCAAGAGCCTCCTTTCTTTCCTTAAGCATCTTCATATACTCCTTATGTCTCTGAATGGAAAGGACATGGATGAAATGTACACTTTGCACACACTCTCAACATTAGTTACTTTATATTATTTCATATTAACTTACCTCCTCTCTAACTCTCTTCTGCTCTTCTTTCAACTTGTTCTTGATTTCCTCCACTGCTGCCTTCCTCCTCTCCATCTTCCGCTTGTGGAATCCAGTAAGGTATTCACTGTAGAGAGATTTTTATCAGTTTATGGAATGTGCTTTATGTCTGAGCTGGTGCTGTAAGCAATACCTGTTTTCTATTGCAAAGATAAAATGTTCAGTGAACACAGCTGAAAGTGAATATATATGTATATGTATGTATGTATGTATGTATGTCTTAAAGCCAGTGTTATTACAACTGAACTACTTGCATGAAAATAATGGTCCTGCCAGGTAAACTAAGTCATCAGAATATGTGACCATCTAAATAAGCATATTTAGAAGGCAGGCAGGCAGTACATGGGGACTGAACAGAGATCCTTTTAGAATTAATTGCTCCCAGTTACACCCCCCAGTTAGTTATTTAAACCAGAGCCCCCCATCCACCCTATAAAAAGACTGACATGCTGTGATTTACTCTAACTGTACTCTAACTCACTGCGGGGTAAATGAGGTATTGCGGAAGTTCAAGAATCACCGAACAGTTTAAATGTAGATAATTAAACTCCAACTAAGAATTAAACTATAATTGACAAACAGCGGTGGATGAACATGAAACATTAAATGCACTAAGATAATATTAATCATATATACTCTCATAAGACACAACATATATATGTGAGTGTCACGGATAGATTGTTGTTACTCTTATTAAATACTAAATAAATTCCGATTTTACACTGGACTTATCCCCACACTCTGAATTTCCTCATGGACTTACTTGCGTGCTCTCTCGTCAAACGTAACAATGCACTTATTTTCCCTTTTCTTTCCTCCTGGTTTTGATTTACCCTTTTTTCTCATTCTTCTGAAAAACAAGCGACTCCTCAACTATTTCCACGTGCAGCACTGTTATCAGCCGCTCACTTCCGGCTCGTGTGCGTCACGTAAAGCGGTCCGGTTAGAAAACACGACGCACAGAAAAATTTCATCCTACAGCTTTGTGAAATCTGAACTTGAACTTTTAAAATTCTTTAGTGATTTCTTGAGTACATAATGGAATATGTTGTTATATTCTAGTTGTGCCAGAGTATGAATTGGGGTTTGGAAGTGCAGATGCGACATGTACACCATACACTGACATGTACAAGTCATACACTCCCTGTGTAGATTTTTGCAGAAATGTCCATTTTCATTTAAAACTCAGGGATTAATGGAACAACTCATTCGCTCTGAAAGTTGCTCTGACAGTGTGACACTTGACAAATTTAACTTTTACCTCAATTTAGAGTTGTGCACAGCATTAAGCAGGAGTACAGGAAATATTGACAAACATGTTTTTACCTGGCGGAACATCTAAAAGTGCAGGTGCTAATAGTATAGTTCCTTACATGGCAATCATAATAAGACAGAAAGTTTTTGAAAACATTTGAATCCCATGTACTGAAAGCAGATCAACACTGTTATGCTCTATCGGGTCAAAATCGGCGACTCTTCCAAGGAAAATTTTAAAAAGGAATGAGCTCAGGCAGGCAGAGGAGACATGTAGGAACAGGAATGACTAAGTAATAAGATAAGAGATGACATATTATATCTTACAGGGGCAGAAAATCTAGCATAGTGGGGTGTCTACGGCATCCAACAGCCAACATGATTTTTGTTTTTGTAGAAATATTCACCTTGTTGTTGACATTAACGGGTTCTTTTACTATGGTTTCACGTAGTATGGAGATCCACCAGTCACTTCAATGAAAAACTCACACATACTGTCCAGTGTCACTTTTTTATTTAAAAAAAACCAAATGAATACTGAAGCCAGAAATAAAATAGAGGAAATAAAATCCACATTTACACATAATAGTAGAACAAAAGGTTCACTATAACATAACACTAGCAACATCATAAAGCAAATTCATTGTAACCAAGAATTAAAATTATTGTAAATTTCTGTTTGAATACACAGACCATTGGGTAGCTGCACCAGGAGTATTTCATACTTGCATGGTCGCTGAATTTTTCTTCATTCTAATCGCCAAGAAAAACTGTACACAGGATTAAGATCAAGATGAACATCTGACAAGGCTGCTGCTTGGAGCACCTGTAAGTTTGCCAGCTTGCACAACTGCCTGTGTATCACAGCAACACACCTGTCAGCAATAAGTTTACTGAAAGCAACCTCATGTTTTTCCTCTATCTTCTGCAGAAATAAAGCTGTTCAACTGTACATGTAACGAGATGATGTTCGATTTACTTTGTGTTTGCTCTGTTGCATTTAGACAAGAAAACTTCAAAATAACTTCTTTGTCTCGGCTTTGTGTAACATGGAAATGAAATCACTTTTATAACAGCAATAAAAATAATACAGTAAAATAATAAAACACTCAATGAGCCAGAATAAATTCCCACAACACAAGCTATGCCACTGCTGGGAGGAAGCAAACAGGTAAGATTGACCTACAGCCTTTAAAGCTTCAGTATTCCACATTCCCTCCTGCCCTCTATGTGGAGGTGGACTCTGTGGGTGTGTAGCTGTGAATGTGGCTGACTAGTTCCCTTCGATGTGAGTAAACCCAAATGCTAAAAGTGATTGCCGTCAGCAGCCGTTTTTCACCACTTGCATAAAGGGACTGCTAAAAGCAAGCTGTTGTTGTAAAATAACATTTTACTGGTGCCTCACCTTCTCCTGACATCTGAAGAACATCCTCCAAGAAAAGACTTATCTGCATTGCTATGTACATATATACATACAAAGACACATGGAATCACTCTGGGTGTGCCTGTGTGAATTAACTTAGAGAAAGACAGTAACGGGAACTGGTGCTCTGACTAAAGTCACTATACAAAACTGCCACTATGCTATCATTACATGGCTGTATTACAGATCTGTGTAGAGGTCTGCTGAAAGACAGTATACGAAACCATTATTTTAACTATTTACAGCAGATCCCGTGTGAAATTTGCACAGTACTCCACTGTGGTACAGGATACTGGCACTGCAGGTCAATGAGGTAGGTATATACAGGTAGTGTACTATGTATGGGACTGAAAGATATTGATTGTAAGTATCAATTGACACTCCCCCCATTTACTGTTGAGGATACACTGCCTTACTGCACTGAAACTCCCATCTGATAGTCTAGGATCATATTCTTGCTGAGACTCCTGTCAGTTGTACTCCACTGTGATACCAAAACAATGAGAAAAGCATACAAACATGAAGCACAGAGAGCAACAGCTGGCTCACTGCAGTCCTGCAGTCTCCACCAATCATTCCCTGCATATATACAGTGACACACACACACACACACACACACACACACAAAGCAACTTGAGGCTTCAGGACACTTGTGAGGAGGCTGGATGCCGTCGCACAAGCAGCTTCAATGTGTGCAGAGAAAGGATAAACGCTGTGTTGGCGTGTATCATCTTTTGGCCTACGGAATGACCCTGCAGTGCCATAAACCATCCAAGGACCCCAAAGGTGCCTGCTAATCTGTGTTACAACCAATGACCCTGATGAAAACCTCCAACCTCAGGTACACCCAGAGCTATGTAAATATGCATTTACAATAAATACATGTCAGGAAATGTTTGGAAGTTTGAATATGAAGGATTGCAAAGCTTTTGCTGTCATGATATCAACATTATTTGTCCCCTCCTGTGTCAGCAGGATGCCATTTTGTGAGCGCAAATGTTTGTGTGTGTGTCTGTATGTGGCATGGAGTCTGCAGGCCTCTCATGAGGCAGCAATGGTGGTACCACCCCCGAGGCGGAGCAGGATCTGCTGGCAGTCCTGCACTGACCGGCGGTCGCCTACACGCTCCAAAGCACGCCGTGCTTCAGCCAGCAGATGGGCACGCTGCCCTGGAGGTGTGAGGAGTGGCAGGGGCAAGTGGCGGCAGGCTAGCAGGATGGCGTGGGCCCTCTCCCGCTCCCCCAACATGCAGTCGCCCTCTGTTGGTAAAAGAAGACAATGAATGAAAAATGAAAATTTGTATTTTTTTGTCGCACATTCTTTCTCCATTAGTTATTAATAACAGACTCCTATTAACTGGTGTTTTATACAGTATACTGTGTCCTGCAGTATGTGATGAAGACACTCATACCCTTTGCATTCCCAGGGTTGTGACTCCGTCTCCGTAAGCTGTGCTCCAGCAGCTGGTGTGTGCGTGTGGGGCTGGCCCCTGCCATTAGCCTCACTGTGGTCTCGTGCAGGAACACCTGGGTGGGGTCAAAGCTTGTCAAGAACATTTCCAGCCTCACAATCTCAGACCACATCTGTGCCACTGAAAGGCTTTGAATTTTATACGCATGTCAAGCATGGGCACAGATCTCATCCAGATCAACCAGCCGCTCCTGGTTAAGAGACGAGGGTCAGTTGTGGGCATAACATTTTAAATAAGATAAAACTTACAGTAAAACTCAGTTTCCAGTTAAATGTATGAGTTGTAATGCAACTCCAACTGAAGATAAGAAGACTCCAATTTAAACATTAAAGAACCTTTAAAGAAATGTTAAAACGAAAAAGGTAGTCTGTTTAATATTGCACTGAAGTCTGTTAAGGATCTATTCTAGTTTTTTTTGATAAATTAGCAATCTACTGTTGTGGCCTCTTTTTAAACTTTCCTTCCCTTTCTCCAAACTTTCCTAAACTGTATGGATGACTGAAACAATGAATTCTCTTTGGTTGGATAAAGCTAAAATTTGTATAACTCATAAGAACTATGGACAAACAGCAACTGATGGAACCATTATTTCTGTGTTCCTGCTTTTGTCCCTATGTTTGTGTGACCTAGTGCTGCTGCAACAAAATAATGGACTGTTGGAGGGGAGAAGTCTTTGCACTGAAGAGCTGGGACTGAGTACGAATGGGGTTCCAGTGAAAGCTCCTTTTTTGTTCGATTACAAACTGTGTTTCAGTCCACCCTGCACTGCCTCGTGGATGGTCACTTCCCAAGTCCTGCACACCCCCCGACATGCCACAAGTCTATTAGCATAAGATTTTATTCAAATGGATTTACAGTTCTATTCTAAAAAAAAAAAAATCAATATTTAAAAAACACAGGTATACAACACTACTTCCTTTGTTGGCTTCTGAACTGACCAATGAGATATTAGTGGTTCTGTTGGACAGATTCCCTGTATTACGCGAGGGGAAGCAATAGCTTGTTAATTGCTTATTGTGGGGAGGCGATAAAAATTAAAGCTGGATGCATGTTACAGTATCAAGTACAGAGTCCTGTTATGTCCTGGTAGTGACATAGCCTGCTGAAAAGTTCTGCCATACCTTGTGCTGCGCCTGTCTGTAGCACTGGCCCAGCTTCCGCAAGGAACTCAGGTCTCTCTGGAATCCAGTCAACTGAGAACTGGGGGCGGGGCCAGGCTCCCCATTTGTACCACCTCCTCGCTGCCACAGGCTGGTCCTCAGGGTCAACAGGAGGTCACACACCAGAAGCTCTACTCCCTTGAGTCGGCACAAACGTACCACAGTATTAGTTATTTAAGAACGATCACGTGGTTGTGGCTTGGTTAAGATCTGTTCACTTGCTTGAACTCTGGTGGGTGTGGTGTGTGGGTGGCGGGGGGGGGGCGTGGTGTGTGGAGTGTGCAGCATTTCAGGAGGCCTCTGTACTGCACTGCAGACACATTGCACCGGGCTGAGGATCATGCAATGCAACTACAATGCACCACAGCCACCCCCCCGGACCGCACTGCCACTGCCCCTTTTGTAACCTGGCAACAGCTCGCTGTGCCTCTGCGTGCACACATGGGTATAAAAGAGCAGGCTGTAGAAGGCATGCTTAGCATACAGTCCGTTTAGTGTCTTGGGGAGGTGTACCTTGTCAAGCCAGTTGCCAGATTGGGCAAGGGGAACTGAGACACTGGCGTGGAGGTGGGTGCTGGACCGTTCAGAAAGAGCCAAGGCGCCTGCTGTCGCCTCTGCCTTCTGGGAAGACAGGCTCATCTGGACGGCTCGGCAGAGCTGGAGCACTGCCTTGGGCAGCGGGTGGCTGTAACAGAAGGAATCATTCCCTTGGTTAGTGATACAAAGTACAGTTTACATGTGTGTATGACATCTAGGTGTGTATGAGTAGATGGGTGGCAGAATGTGTGCAGTGCAGTGAGTATGATGTATCTGTACATGTGTGTCTATGAGGATACCGACTCAAGCATGTGCAAGGCTCGGGGCATGCGCTCCGCCTCGGACAGCAGTGACCGAACGGCTGCATCGTCACCCTGCAGCCAGCGTACCGCTGCCTTCAGCACCAAGGCCCACCAGCGACACACAGGGTCCCCCACTGAGAAAAGGAGGGATGTGGATGCACACATCACCATTGAATTAAAAGGAAAAAAAACATTGAGGGGATGGTCATAGAGTGAGTAAAAGTACAGAAAGAATGCCGTGTGAACAACACGTGGTGATCAGACTGGAGGTTGCAGATACAAGTTGCTGGATGTCTACTTAAAACAAATATGAAATCCCATCATAAATGGGTGCTTGAAAATATGGAAGTTTGGACAAATGGCACAGATTATACTGGGGTTCTTCATACCTGATGTCGTAGTGGGATTAGCTGGAGGTGGGAAAGGAGGCGAAGGGTTGGGAGACTCCTCTGTGCAAATGTTTAACAAGTGGATAAACTCCAGAGCACTGGAGAACTCTCTGTGTGAAGTGACGAGTGACAGAACTCAGTTATACACACATACCTACACACATACACATTTGTCTCTAAATGCGAAAGAGGCTGCAGAACAACATCCTGTACCCGGCATCATCCTTGCACTTGTCGGCCGCTGTGCTGGCGTGTGGTTGGATGAGTGAATGCACCGCTCTCTCCAGCAGCTTCTCACAGAAGCAGCGGTGCAGCTGGGCAATGGGGTCGGCTGGAAGGTTAAGCAAATCACAGGGAGTGTTATTGGATTGTGCGGCTTGAGTTCATTGTGGAACATAAGTTCTTGTTAGCGTTACGGATTGCCTATTACAAGAATTTTTGGATCAAAAGCTAATAAACTAATGAACTACCAAATATACTGGTGGCACGTGTGTAGACAGCAACAGCCAATGAACAGGAGAAGGGATTTTACCTGGGTCTCTCTGGGAAGTGTAGACCCCCTCTTGGTTTTCAGACTTCACTGACCAATCACAGCTGAGGAAGAACTGCCTGGCCAATGGCGTGAAAAGCCAGCGCAGCCAATCAGGGGGCTGTTTGGAATCTGACTGACAGGCTACGCCTTCAGCGCAGCTCAGCAGGTAACCCTGGGCAGAAGGGGGAGCGGAAGTGGGGGTGAAAAAGAAAAGCAGGTCACCATGTATCACATATAGCACTGAACAGTGACCCTGAACACCAGAGAGCCATTACATTAATAACAACCAAAAAAGATAGATGCAAGTGTACACAGATGGCAGAAAGGATGGTGGAAAACACAGTAAGCAGATAGAAGTGGTGAAGAAACAGGAGAGGGTGGCACACAGAGTAGGGGACGACATGTTACCGGCAGGCAGGAGAGGTGGTGTCCTAGTGCAGCCCGGAGCGCAATGGCTGCTGTGACATAGATCTCAGCTTGCTGTGCTGGAGGTACCTTTCCCTGGGCGCTCTCACTCAGGTTCACCGCACTGAGGGACAGGGACAAGCCCCACAGGTTGCTGTGTTCAGGTAGCTTTCCTGCAAACAGAGATGGTTGTCCACACCGTTTACACCAGGGGAGGAGACCAACCTAGGTAGTTCCATCTCTCTCTCTCAGTATAGAAATGCAGTCTTAGTGAATATTCACACAGGTTAATGACAAATCTGTGATGAATACAGACAACATGTGGTCAGTGTACACAGAATGCACCTGTCAGCTGTAGCTGACTAAGCTTCTGATAGACCAGGGCTGCATCCCGGGAGCTGGTCTGAGACTCCTCCCCCTTGTGGCGCCCCCCAATTTGTCGCACCAGCCAGCCTAGCGGGGTGGGACGATGCAGGCAGTAACGAATCAGATTCCAAGAGAGGGAGCAAGCTAGGTCCAAGCGGGTAGCTGGGATAGCCCTGGACAAGACGGACAGGCAGGTCTGTAGGCTAGCGGCTGCTGCGGCGTAGTGACCCTGAAGGAGGGGGGGAGAGGGTGTGAAATCTATACATTTATTCTTTAATTGACACTATTATCTAAAGCAAAATATAATGTTGCCCATGTTTACTGGAGCCTACCTTACTCAAAGGTACCATAGCAGGAGGTGCGATTTTAACGGCCCTCAGAGTACAAAGCAACAGTTGTGACCACTACACCACCTGCTGCCCATTGAATGCCCCAAGTAATGCCAGGAAACAAGACTTTCCAAAATCTCAATATGTACTGGCAAGGGATTTCAGAACATGAAGTCACAATACATCCCACCCCTCTCGCCAAAAGTTAAAAATTAGCCAGAGAGGGAACAAAAAAGGTGGCAATACACACTTGTAGGAGTAACTTTCTCCAACGTACCCTTAGCAGTTGGAGGTCAGCCTGTTTACGGTGCCTCCAGAAGCAGACAGACTTGGGTGAGTGGAGGGGGGTGACAGGCTCCCATAGGTACAGGACTCTCACGCAGCCCCACACGGCTCCCACACCACTCAGCACCCACATGCTCACCCAGGGTAACAGCCACCATAGCCACACCACTGGGAGAGGGGAAGAAAGGCACATGGGTTTACCACTGTTGGGTTGACAGGCATTCAGACTTACAAATGGAAAAAAACAGGAACGCAAAGTCATTCTCTATTCACAGCTACAGCATCCAACACTCTCATCAGTAACTGAGGCCATTTTATTCCCTTCTCACATGTTAATAAGATCATAGAATATGGGTCATACAATGTGGTTCCTTTACCAGTCATGTAGAAATCCTTACCCAAGCTTTGTGTCTGACCAGAGAAACCAAGCACTGTTCTGGAAGCACCATGTCCTGTTCCTGGCCCAGTCCACTCGGGTCCAGCCGCGGTTTCCGGCCCAAGGAGTGAGGGCAGGGGGTTGAGGGACAAGCACAGGAAGGTGAGGGCACAGAGGAGAATGCGGGAACGGTCCATCACTCCCACAGAGGAGGGGGATTCTGGTTCACTTTTAACCTGCAGAGTCAAGACGGCAACACAAGTCCTCCACTGCACAGCAATTTACCGCCCACTGAGCACCTTGACATGCCGCCCCTGAAGCTCTCAAACACAGTTAACACCATCAGGGCCAGTATCTCTCCTGTAACTCTCCACAGCAGTTAAACAACTATTTACACACATGGGCAACAGCAAGGCACAATGGCAGAGCACCTGAGATAATGGAACCTTCCCATAATCCTTAGCCCCCTACTGAACGTGTTGTTTTAGTTATGTATTTTGGTGTATTATGCCAAGTCTTTGTTATGTTAATAATGGTTTAGTAACTAAGGGGGACTAATTTATTTGTAACACTTGCTCGCACGCCCCCAGCATAGCTTTCATTGCATTTGGTGTCCCTCGTGCGTTTGTGTGCATTCATGAGGTACCTTAGGGCTTGTGTCTGGGCTGCGCTTTGTAGGGCTTGAATAACAAACAAATGAATGTGCATGTACAGCAAAAACAAACATAAACATCACTGTGCGGCTTGGGTGCAAAATTCAAGTCAGTTGTTTGTGATTATGGGGAAACGTTTGCAAATTGAATTGGCAGCACTAAATGAGACTGTTTGTTATAGTGAGTTTTCATTGATCAAGCATTCGTAAACTGAGAGACGACTGTATAATCTATGTGGCTTCTCACTAGGAGCCTCAAAAAATGTTCCCTTCCATGCCAGAGCCACACATTCCTGACAGACGCTACCTGCTCATGTTCCAGCAGGGGACTCCCAGGCTCAGAGTCAACGCAGTAGGGGGAGAACTGGAGGGGGGATCCTGAGCCTGGGTCTGAGGCCGGCGGTGACATAATCACCACCTCAGGCTTTATTTCCATATCTTCGGAGAGGCCAGCTGACTCTGGAATGTGTGAGAGGAGTCAGACAACATGGCGACAACAATACATTTTTATATGCCGCACTTCTGCGTGTCGCTAACAGCCAGGTACAGTGTAACTAGGTTGCCAGACTCAGCTGTTAAAAAAAACCCAAAAACCTACTGGCATCTATTAAATGTGAATAAGAAAATCTCCTGAGGCCACGTGAACTTACTATTCTTCTGGTTGGCCATCTTGAGGGCCAGGTTCTCCTGTCTTAGCTTGTGGTTGGCGTGTTGCAGGTACTTGATGTAGTCGATGGCCTTGCGCAGCACTCCTGACTTGTGCATCTACACAACACACGACAGTTAATGGACTGAACTAATCTTAACAGAAAACTTCTGCAATAAAACATGATAACCGAACGCTGACTTAAGTCCCTTTAAGTTTGGTATGTGAGAGCTCCTCGACGCAGGCCTGAAATAGCTCCCCTACTTGCCCCACCTAGTGACCCACCTTGGCATCGCTGCCCATCACCAGGTCCCTCAGCTCCAAAATCTTGTCGTTAATGGAGGAGCGGTAACGCTTCTCAATGATGTTGTGAGTGGTTCTCCTCTCGCCCTCCTTCATGCCTAGTGCTGGTCCCACACCCAACCCTGTTCCTTGGTCTGCGCTTGGCCTGCCATTGGATCCACCAAGGGAAGCCCCCGAGGACAACTGCTTTATTGGCAGCTTGTCTCCACCTCCCATCATGACTGGGACAGTGGTGAGAATGTTGCCACCCATCAAAGTCTGCAAAAATACAAACAAGGCAGCCAAATGTTACACCAACTGGAGGAGACAGAAAAATATTTACAGTAGCAAAATTATAATAGCCTATAACAAAAAAAGTGTGAGACAAGGAAAAGGGACATAATAGTAGTGAAGTCAGGCAGCTGGAGAGGATGAACATGATGGTACACAAAAGGAGACAGAAAGGAGAACAGGTCCTACAGGCACTTGCAACGCTGTTGTCTGGATGGGCGTGGTCAGGGTTGTGATTCCAGCAGGGTTTGGCACTGTAGACAGGACCTGGGTCCCATCAGGCTTTAGTGTGGTCAGCACCAGGGAATCAGTCTTCAGAATCTGGGGCTGGTGCACCAGAACCTTCAAACACACAACCACAGAGATACAGAATAATTGCACTGTTCAAAAAAAGCACAGGATGAACAGTCATTTAGAAAAATGACAGAAAAAACTAAAGACATAATCACTCTAGATTCTAGTAGATTCTAAAGTCCAAAATTATACACCAAGTTACCAGTTTATTAAGTGCACCCCACCTTCACATATACTGTATATTTCCACAAGTCATACATCAAGGGACTGTGATGCGTCATACAAGTTTGGCAAACCAGTGGCTATCGTCTTGGGCTTTTCACATATGAGTGTTTCAAGGATTTACAGAGAATGGTGCAAAAACAAAAAAGTATCAGTGATGGGCAATCCTGTGGATAAAAACAGCATGAGACCCTACCAGGTACTGATGCTGTCAGCAAACAACTAGAAAGTCTGTCTCCTTTGGACAGAAGCATCAAAACTGGACTGCAGGAAAAAATGTTGCCTGATCGCATGAGTTCAGGTTCTTTTTTGCATCGTGCTGATGGAAGGATCAAAATTCGGCACAAGCAACAAGTCCTCAGAGCCATCCTGCTTGGAGTCAACAGTACAGGCTGGTAGTGGCAGTGTGATGGTGTGAGCAATGTTTTCCAGTCACACATTAGGGATGATGGATCTGAATATCATTGCTGATCAAATTCATCCCTTCATGGCTATAGTTTATCCACACTCAGATGAACACTTCCAGCATGATAATGTACCATGTTACTGGCACGTATCATCAGCAAGTGGTTCCAGGAACATAACAGCAACTTTTCATTGCTTCAGTAGCCTGTACAGTCCTCAGATCTCAACTCTATTGAGCCTTTTTGGGATGATATTGAAATGCCCTTTTACAGCAAGACTGTGTAGCTGTCCAATTTGCTGCAGCTACATAATGCGATTTCTGAGTGGTGGAACATTCCTGCACAAATGCATTCAGCACCTTGTAGAATCCATTCTCAGCCAAGTTCATGCTGTTCCGAAGGCCAAAGGAGGCGCAACACAATACCAGAGAGCTGTACCTAATAAACTGGCAAAGCAAAGTGTGTGTATGTATGTGATTTAACTTAAATCTTACAATGACACGGTTGACACGTTAATGTGCAAACACACACTGTACACACACGAGGAAGACAACAAAATTTAGGTTAGGCCACCATCACTGTACTAACTGGGACTTGTTGCACTTGCTGTGACACAGTGTGCACAGCAGTGGGCGCTGTGGAGAGCGTCTGTATGGTCTGGCCAGCCGGGGTCAGGACACGCTGGTGCTGTATGGCCATTGGCTGCACCTGTGGTGACGTCACAATACTCTGCACCTGCGGCTGAAGGACTGCGGAGACAAGAGGGCACACGTTCGTATTACCGCAAAGAAAGAGGAGCTCACTCTTCAGTCAAAATGATATGACAAATGGACTTTTATATTTTATACACAAAAGTATTCACATAAATATAAATGACAACAGTTTCCAAGTATTATGAGTAATGAGTAATGAAGAAATGGTATAGAACAACTGAAGTAAAAATGATGCAAGTAAAGTGGCAACCTTTGCTCACCTTGGAAGCTGGGGGTGGCGCTCTGGTGACAGATGACTGAGTTCTGGATGAAGCGAGATGGCGAGGCGCTGGTCAGTGTGGGGGCAAACATGACAGCAGGGGCCTGCGTCTGCACCGGCAGGGTCTGTCCGTGGGCCTGCACAGGAAAGCCAGGTGCCTGGACACCAAGGGTCTGCACCGCAGGGACAGTCGTGCTCTGTACCTGGACAGATTGAGCTTGCGGCAGAGGTGGTGTTGCCACTTGCTGGACGAGCTGGGGCCGGGGTTGGAGTGGGGGTGGAGCACGAATCTGGTTTTGGTTGGGGGACAATGCTTGTTGAGGCGTTTGAGGAGGAGTGAGCGGAAGGGCGACAGGAGCAACGGTGACCTGCGGCGTCAGAGATGTTTCTGGAGGTGGAAGTGAGCTGGCACTTGTGGCATTTGGGAGCGAACTGGAGGACATCTGCTCTTCAAAGAGGTCAGGGAAGTCACCCACCTGGTTGCTGACAAACTGTAGCATCTCTATAAGCAGAGAAGGGAGATGTCAGGGAGATCAGTCACATTCTCTGTCACTCCAAAAGCAACAGTGAAGCTGAACCCACTTTAACTATAGAGCAAGTACACAGTAAGCTGCATTTAATTCACACATACAGAAAATGTCACGTATTGTTTAATGTAAGACACAAATGAGATCTACAAAATTACTGTACATTTTAGAAGTTGTAGGATAACAGAATGACCCATCAAATACAGAGAAAATGTGCATCAGGACCATACCTAGGATTTTCCTCCACATTAACGTGGAAAATGATATCTTTGCCTTCAAGAGGACCTTCACTTCCTTAAAAATCTTCCCGGAAAGGTGTTCATTCAACATTCATTCGACTATTCAAAGATCTTGAACAAAATGTTTGACTTTTCCCCTAATGACATTTTAATTAAACCATAATATAGATTTTGTTTGTGGTAGGTTGACTGCTCTTATGCATTTGGCAGGAAAATTAATTGTATTACATTTTATTGAAACATACATGGAATGAATTCTGGATAGTGTGGCCCTTTTGGAACTTCTTTAAAAGTGATACACAATCACTCCTGATAAATATTGTAAACTTTTGTACTGATTATTTATTTGCAGTCCCTTGGTATACTCATTGTGCTTCTATACTGTAGGGAGTCAGTGCTACGCTGTTGTTAATAAATTAAATAAATATAAAATCATAGTTTATGAGACTGTGTGTGTGAGAGAGAGAGAGAGAGAGAGAGAGAGAGAGTGAGAGTTTCCAGCCCACAGGTCAGCAGTGATTCAACAGCAGGGAAACCTGGTTAAGGGGGGCCTCCACATAAGGACTGGCTTTCAGGGCCTCCCAGAGACTCCACAGTTCCAGCTCATTTCGGTCAGCAATAACACCCACAGCAATCCGATCATTTCACAAGCTCTTCCGCATGTTTCCTAGGACACAACACGAGTCTAAATAAAGTCATAATAAATTTGATTACGATTTGATTATTTATTAGTTCATTTGGTTCAGAATTCCATTTTATCCATCCATTCATTATTCGCAACCACTTTATCCTGTTCAGAACTGTGGGGATCTAGAGCCTAATCTAGAATCACTGTTTGCCAGGCTTTAAAACTACACCCTGGATGGAGCATCAGTCCATCTCAGAGTGAATTCCATTCTTAAACTACACGAATATAATATAATAATAATAATAATAATAATAATAATAATATGGCTTTTATACAATGCTAAAATGATTTAAAATAAATTTCATGGAAAACAGTGTTACACTGATAACAAGTCAATGTAGTTACTCACCTAGACTGTGGATAAAATGATATTTGTACTTTCAAAGTGAACTAGAATTCATGGCAGTACTCTAGTATCTGTAAAACCATATCTGGTTCAATATGTCCATGGACTATGTAGAAGATAATCTGTTTTTGCAGTAGATTTTAAAATATTTCATTATCTTACTAAAATCAGCTTTAGAAGGCTGGTTTTCATGGTTTTCATGGTTTTAAAAAGGTCTAAAAATACTGCGAAATAATTAATACCACATTTTCAAAACAAAACTGCTCTGATAAAAACTAAAAATATGTGAAATATGTTGTCAGGTCAGCACTGTCTGAAGAGGCTGTTTCACTGTCTGTTGTCTGAAGCAGATCACACCAGGTCTGCCTGCAACAGCAGCCTATGTGTGAGTGACCAGGCCATATTGTAACAGTGCCAATCCTCACAGCTAGGTGACCATGAGCTAACCATGACAGTTGCAGCCTCAAGCTCACATTCACCACCCTGAAGAGGTCAAAGCCACTATCGCTGCATTTTCCAAACAGAAAAGCTTGACGGCATGCACTTCCCGCACACACACACACACACACACACACACACACACACACACACACACACACGTCAGCCCAGAGGATTACTGAGGCCGCATGTCCTACCCTACTTCATTTTTTCAGTCAGGGCCACTTCCTGCTGCCGCAACAAATTCACTGTCCCGCTTGTGTTGTGATCCGCAAGAGACGCTGACATTTGGAAACTCGAGATAGCCATCAATCAAAAGAATGCGCACTAATTTTCAGAATAAGCTCACAGAGTCCACAACACAGAAAAAAACATAAAATATTAATAAAAACATTATTTATGCCAGTTATTATTGGATGGTTTTTAAAATCATACACAGCACAACCTTAACCAGTATTTTTAGTTGTGACCTTTTTCGCCTACTTGGCTTTTTATTTTTTATGGCACTACTATAGTTTCACCTATGCCCAGTTAAGTTTAGTTTAAACCCAACACAGTTAAGTTTAAATGTTAATGGACACCCTTGTAATTCTTGGAAGAGTACAATATGTATCAAAAATCTATCACTTATCTTACACGTAATTTTGCCAAAGTGTCTCTTGTTTTCATATATTAACCCCCTAAAAAGAGCTGCAACAGCTCTGGTTGTACTTCATGCAGTCTGCAATGACTTTGTGTTACATCATGGCTTTGTGTCACACCCCTGCTGCTCTGCTGGGGTCCCACTGGTTAAACTAGAACCTAACAAAGTTTTAGCAATTTCACTAGGCAGTGTTTGATGCAAATACTTATTTCAGAAGCCAGAAAAACACACACACACACTTGGTATGGATAAGAGCACTGTGGTGATGCATGTATCCTGAACCACCAGAACATTTTTTGTGCAGAAAAATAAATAACTCCCTCTAAGAGAGAACGTCTGGATTGGAAACAGGGAGGCATTTGCTGGATTGTTATTATTGGAAGACTTCACCCTCTATTTCTGTGATATTAGTCAAGAAATCAAGAGGAAATATACATTTACAGACAAATATATATGATTTTATAGGATATTTAAACTTATTATTATTATGACAGTATCCTAGAGTAAATTATACTAAAGTTCAAGGTTAAATCCATCCTGAAACAAAACCAAACAATAAATAAAATGAACGATTTAGGATACGCCTGAGCTGTATGGACTGTGACAGGTTAACGTAACCAGATTACCAGTTAACGTGACACCAGTGCCACCATCTGACTGGACAACTGACTACCGGATTTCACTTACTGTTCACATATGGATTTCGTATATGCAGTTTGTAACCCAGAAACAGTGTATCACATATTAAGTCATATAGTAAAACCTAATATGTTAATAACATGTATCAAAAATGCAACGATTTCGCGCTGTTTCCATGAACCCAAACCATTACGACTAAAATTAAGGGGGCTATTAAGACGATCCACGAGGAGGACAGTGACAGGGGAGGTGTTGGGGGTAAACGCCGATCCGCACCACGGTATAGATCGCGCTGTCACGGGGGAGCTGTCAGCGGAAAAAGGCCGAATTCCATCCACCTCGACACGAAAACTGTCCGATCTCTTCAGAGACGTGTTTATTGAATATACTCACCATCGATGTCACCCAGGGTGAACTCGTCTCCCAGTTCTGACAGTGTGGGGTCCATGCTGTCCATTGTAGATAAGTACTCCCCACCATCCATCTTCAGTTTCCTACCCTGCCCGGCGCACACCGGAGGTTACAGCGAATAAAAAAACCCGATGATCTTCCGATCTATTTTTACGGATCTAATCCAGTTTTATCAAGAATCTGTTTGTATGATGAGTGGATCAAAAGGAATAAAATTAGTATAAATGCCCCGAACAGGCGTTCATTTCTATTCCTAGACCCATTTAGAAATTGTAGGCAGCCATATTGTTTTCCACTCATTACGTCATTTACAAACACACCAGGGGAACGAGGGGAAATTCTGATTGGTGAAACCCTCGCTGTTGATGTTCTGAGACCAGGTTCCACGGCCCAATCGAAACGCTCTCCACGCCGTGGTCTGATAGTACGTCATTGATCAGAAGCTCTATTATAATTTGAATGTCTCCGCCCCCAATGAAAACCCCACCCAAAGACAGTGTCCCAAATTTGAATATACATAAGTTCGCGGGAACGCGCACGTGTACGTTTTAGATGCTGGACATTTCAGTGCGGAAAGTGTGGGAAACAGTTAAAATTTAACTGAAAAGAAAACAAATACAGCGCATAAAATATTTATCAGTTTGGTGAGGCATAATATAAAAACTAAGAAAACGTATAACGGCAACAATCCGCGTCGGCGGTGTTATGGACACAGGGCTCGGTAGGCAAAGTTGGGGGAACATGAACTTTATTCTTCCGGGGGATGTTTAACGACACGCCCACTCATAACACTATTGTTCAGTCGACCCAGCCTCCGGGTCATTACCGAGCCCTGGACTTCCTTCCACGGTTAGACAAATCAACTATTTACAGAGCATTGCATGATGGGAGCCACAATTTCACCAGATGTTACACAGCCCTCCTGTTAAGGGTCGACCATCCCGGCGACATACATTCAACCCACACAGTGTCCGTGGACAGGGGGTAACGTGGTGCTCCCATCGCTACACAGGTGGGGACCTGCAGGCAGCCACCTCAGCCCAGGTGGGTTGCCTTACACCTGGTTTCGGTCCTGTTGCTCCTTGCCGCTGTCCTGTGTCAGGGTCGGAGTCCCCGAGCGCGTGCTCCTGCACGGTGGTGGTCACGCAGATCCCCAGCGAGACCATGCGCGTCTCGCTCTGACCGCTTGCTGTCCGCAATCGTTGCACCTGCTCTTCCTGCACCTCCTCCAGCGGCCCAGCTCCGTCCTTCCCCGCAGCCCTCCGGGCGCCCCGAGGACGACGTGTTCGCTTCCGCCAAACGATGGCAGCAGCGCAGACAATTTCCCCCCCGGTTTGGGATGAACACTCCTCCAGTGGCGCATCCTCTCTGCCGGTGTCCCACCCACGGTGCTTCCTTGGAGTCCGGGGCTCCCGACAGTTGTGTGCGCGGTGCCCACGCCTCTTGCACCGCCAGCAGGTGAGCACTGTCTGGACGTTGTGCCACACGGCCCATTGTCCGCAGTGCCGCTGGCCACCAATGCCTGGCAGTGGTACATGCGCTTGTGCTCCCCGGCATTGGCCAGAATGGCCTCCGTGCGTTCTGCTTCTTCCAGGGCTCCCTGCAGGTTGACAGGAGCAGCAAGGCTCACATGCTGCTGGAGCTGTTCCGGCGCCAGGGCTCGGAGGAACGCGTGCAGGGCCAGGTCCTCCTGCACTTCCGGTGGGTATGCGGGATAAGCGCATCGCGCCAACAATTGAATGTCCACAGCCAGCGCTCCCAAGCGCTCTCCCCTGTCGTGGCGTCTCTGCAGCAGGCAGTTGCAGTAGCAAAACGGCTCTTCTTGTCACCCAAAACGTCGTTTGAGCGCGGCCGTTAGGGCAGACAAGTCGCCGTGCTGCTTGGGAGCAATGTCCAATAAGACGGTCAGTGCCAATCCCAGCTGCACCGCCGTAGTAGTCGCTCCACCTGTTGTGCCGTGCTGCCAACCAGAGCTGCACAGTGAACAGCTCCCAGGATTTGTTGCCGGAATATTGCGGTAAGCAGACCTGACGAAGCTCCTCTGCCCGCAGCACTTTGCCATCCCCCAAAGCCGGCAAATCTGCTGCGCCGCTCCGCCGGGGGCACTCCAGTCACCGTCTCCTCCAGGCACGCCTCATACTCCAGCGACTTCTCCCAGAGTCGCTCAAGACTCTCGCATACATACACCACTCGTTCCCATAGGAAACGGATCACTTGGGAGTTGCCCCTTCTGGACACACTACCCAAATCTGTTTCCTTGCCCATCCCACTTCTGACACCACTGTAACAGTCCACATTGGTGGTCTACAGAGGTAGATAGAGTTGTGAGAACATGAACTTTATCCTTTCACCGCATGTTTAACAACACACCCACCCACAGAACTATCATACAACCAGCCCAGCCTCAGAGTCATTGCCGAGCCCTGGGCTTCCTTCCACAGTTAGACAAATCAACTATTTACAGAGCATTGTATGATGGGAGCCACAATTCCACCAGATGTTACAATATAGTATTATTAGTGTTCCCCTACACATAATACGTGACTTTGTGTGTTGTTTCATGAAGGACAAGTTACTATTCTTTCACGTCTCAAAAACAAAAAAAAAGCAAAAATAATTTCACAGAACAATGATACACATACAGAACAAAACTTCCCGTATTTACTTTTATTTTCAAACTGAAACATGGCGGCAAGGGCAGAGCAGATTGTGTACAATTAAATTAAAAGAAGTTACAATGCCTCTCTGCTGCCTCTCAACACTACAGTTCATGTCAGTTCACTTTACGCAAAAACGAGAAAATTAAAACCTGAAGAGCAGCAAATACAACAGCGATGTTTCATGGGTTTCAAACATGATTACTGAAACAGATACTGCATTAGAGTATTTCTTCCCTCAGTCTACTGCAAATATATTTTTAAAAAACAATCCCGCATCCGATTCTAGAGATTAATGTTGCAGGAATTTAAACGTTTTCATTAAACACGGGTACTGTATAAAATTTTTAGGAATACTGTACTTGAAAGGTGTTCAAAGGCAAACACTTCTGTAATCCAAAATGTTTATGAAAATCAGAGATTTAAATAGGCATATTCATAATTCATTCACAGCAACCTTCTTGAAGTGATCTCCATTCTTCTAATCTGGTGCTACAGTGAAATTTTTTCAGAATTTTTTCATTTTCACTTTTCAATATATTCTAGAAAATTACTTTTTCTACAGCACTTATCAGCCTTAGAATGCAAATAACAACCCAAATAAGCAGGGTAAATTAGCATAAAGTTTCAATATAACATTAAACCGATTCACAACTCATTTCCTTTTGGTTTGCTTATTCCACATGTGTTTACTGTTTGTTCCAGTAGATCTCGTAGGATGTTTTCTCGGAAGAGCTGTCGTTTGAGGAGCTTGTTCTCTGTCGGACCCGTTCCTTCACCACTTTGACCACGAGGCTGCCTGCCAGGGCAATCCCTGCCGCTGCCCTCCCGATGTCCATTACACCGGTGACAAGCCGTGCAACTGCCCCTGCATTCTCAAGATTTCTTGCCACAGCCCCGCTGCCAGCCATTACATTTGTCCCTATTGTCCCATCAGCCCCGACAGTCCCCACTGATCCTACCACCTCTGCTGCTCCACCTGGAGCCTCTGGTGCTAAAACTCCTGCACAACCTACAGCTGGGCCCTCCACAATAGCACCGATGGCTGTGGCGGCTCCAAGGGCTCCACCCACCCCAGCTGCTACACCTACTGCTGCTGCTCCCATTATTGCCACCTGCTCCAGTGCCTCTACAGCAGCCTCTCCTGGAGTTTCAGCATCTGCTCCAGCGAGGGCACCCACAGACCCACCCAGCACCACCCCTGTTACTGCCCCAATGGCTACAGTACTCTTTGCTGCTGCAGCGGACGCTATTGCCCCAACTGCTTTTCCCACCCCAAGTCCTCCTGCCACAGAAGCCCCGGCCAACTGCCCTGCACCCAGTCCTACCACATTCCCAACCACTGTTGCCCCTGCAGCTGCAGCCAGGGGAGCAGCTGCCCCAAACATCGCTCCCACTGCCACCCCAGTGAAACCTGCCGCCACTATAACTTTCACCTTCTTCAGGACTTTCTCTGAGAGGATGGCCTCCTTCCTGAATTTGTTCAGGGCAGAGTGGAAAGACCCCTTTCGGCTCATTTTCCTCTTTTCTCCTCCCATCTCTCCCCATTCTTCCCATCTCTCACCCCAATCTTTTAACTGATTCCATGAACTTCCACCTGATCTTTCTCCTTGTTCTGCACTATCCTCTACAGTGTCTTTTCTTCTCTCCAAATCCTGCTTCCTTACTTTGGCTTTCTTCTCCAAATCTCTGTCTACCAGCTGACACACAGGACCAGCATTTTTAAGACTGCACTTCCTCTTCTTGCCCAGTTTTGTTTCCCCATCTGCCAGTTCTGCCTCACCACCTACTGCAGGCCCTTGTTGTTCCATCAGCCTCTCCTGCTCAATTCTGATGGCTGCCTCCACTTCATGGAACATTTGGTTGGTGTAGCATCCTCCACCGTTTCCTTCCACCATCCTCTCCAATTTCTGCAAAAGGCTCAAAACTTGGTTACGATCTCCAGGATTCCTGTTGTTCAACAGATGGTACCTGCCCCCACACTTCTTCAGCAGTAAGCGCAGATCCTCTGGGGCCGTGTCTTCCAAATACTCCTCTATCCTTCTCTCTTCCAGATCATCCCCTCTTGTGAAAACAATCATTGTGTGGTCAGTAATTGCTCTCTCCCCAAAAATCTGGACCATTTCTTCCACAGCCTTTATTTCATCTTCTGTGAATCGGCCCAGCTGGATTACTAAAAGGAATACATGGGGTCCTGGGGACAACAACACCACACATTTGGTAATTTCTTCCCGTATCTGCTCTGCATCAAAACGAGTGTCTCCAAATCCTGGCAAATCCACAATCACCACCCTTCTCCATCTTAGACCACCTTTCTCTTCCTCCTTGCATTCCACCAGGTCCAGGACCCCCTGCTCGCAAGTCTGGGTCACAGAACTGGCACTGAGTTCTGAGCGGAAGTGTCGGCGGCCAAGAATTGTGTTGCCCGTGGCACTTTTCCCAGAGCCAGTCTTGCCAATCAGAACCAGTCTGACCTCTGACATCACGGACACGTTATCATCCTCCTTGTCGCTCTCATTTCCATCCATTGTAGTACTTTTTTTCATTTCTGCTTCTCTCTTCTCAATCTAAAATAAAAAATAGAGAGGATGGCAACAGTAATCAGAAACACAGCCTTTTGGACCATACGGTTTTTACAAAACTCCAAACTCATGTTTACCACTTTTCACAATCAATAATAGCTACATGATACAGATTTACCTCCATTTATTCATGGGTTAGGTCTTGTAAATGCGTAAAGCAAATCTATGATAAATTTTAAAAGTGTCATGCAACATTTCCATTTGCCCGTTATGAAGAATTAAAGTGCAGGGTTGCCGTGGCCCAGATTTAATCCCAAAATCTTACGGCACAAGGTAGGGTACACCCTGGACAAAATAGCAGATAAATGCAGCGTAACATTTTTTGATCGTCTATGATTAGTTTCAAGCTAAATATATAGTCTTACTCTGTTATCTCTTCACATGCTGTGGTAGAACCGATTTCCCACCATGCTGTTTCCCCCAATAAGCTGCCAAACTCACCTTTCACCCTCACCACACACGGAAAATGTCACCACTGTTAAGTGGCCTATGCAATACGTCCCTGTGATGCTGCCACTCTCAGCTATCCGCCTGAAATTCCACAGATTAGGTGTCTTACATTATCCTATCTACTTTCTGAAAATCAGTCATAACATCTGAACCATGAGCAGATACACTTTGAATAGCCTGCCAAGTAAGAGGGATCTAGACTGGCTTTGTGTCCAGTCAGTTGCAGTTTGGCTTCTATTCCATCATGCACTTTTACTGCTAAATCTCTGCTGCTGTACAATGAGTGGGGCAGAGAGAGAACGATGATGGGTTACTACCGATATAGCACTTTGAGATATTTGGGGAAACTGGTGCGGCTTTTATGGGGTGGGTCAAATGGGTTATCGTTTTTTCCCCCATTTACAGTATTAGAAAACAGGCTCATATATAGAAAAGAAAACACACACACACACACACATATATACATATATATATATATATATATATATATAGAGAGAGAGAGAGAGAGAGAGAGAGAGAGAGAGAGACACGTACACACAACCCTGCAGACCTTCCAAAAAGCAGAATACTCTGCCATCATGGAGAGGTGAGCAGAATGAAGGTAATACTGCATACGCCTGCATTAGTAACTGTTCTCACGTGTGCTATAAAGTTACAGCATGAGCGTTATAGCAAAACAGTGCTAAACTGGGCCCAGTTTGCACTGTTTTGCTATATAAATGAGTATTTACTCATTTTGCAGATGCTTTGCTGTGATGTGACACAATCGACAGATTCTGAGAGAAATCTTTCTGTATATGCAGGGCATCACGGTGT
The DNA here is from genome assembly GCA_900497675.1 of Arapaima gigas. Lineage (NCBI taxonomy): Eukaryota > Metazoa > Chordata > Actinopteri > Osteoglossiformes > Osteoglossidae > Arapaima > Arapaima gigas. Next base: position 46,645 of record UFQX01000896.1, on the reverse strand, counting down.
AAGAATAAACAAATGTCAGTCTGTCAGGAGTTAAGCAGCTTACTCTTGACAAAGAGGCCAAGTATTTTTAAAAGGGCTGCTGCCCAGGTACATAACCGTCCAGGGCAGAATTTTGTAGCTGTGCAGCTGCCCAAATTTGAAACGGTCCAGGTCCCTCTCGCTCTACCGGCTTTTGGCCTCAGTCTTTGTCGAATTTACCGGCTACTGTTACTTTTCGAAACCTGTCGAATGACGCCATATTTTGTTTCGTCATATTGAAAAGCTTAACACAACGCCTCTCCGTATAAAACTTTTATGAAGGTACATGCCGTTTTAACACATCACTTATGGTGTTTAAGTTCTCTTCTCGCTGGCGAACCGATCCGCTTCACCGCTGCTTTGATCTCTGACTTCACGCGCCGTGCCGCGCGCGACCAGCTAGCAGTTTGTTAGCCGTTACCAGCTAGCAGTTAGCAACAGCAACAGCGGTGCTAACGTCACAGCCAGCAGTTACCGATAGCGACGAACATACCTGAATCTTCGCTTTTATCGGTTCTCTCACGCTCATAATTTCTGTCACACAGAGGTGGTGATTCCTAAGCCGCGTGAAGCACAAAAGCACCCAAACGAATGAAATGGGAGTCAAATGTTTACTGTGGTATTAACTCTGGCAGCAGCAGCATGCGCACCGCTCGGTGGCGCGTACAGTAACGCTGCGCATCAGTTCTAATGTTTTTCATGTTCGCATAAGGCACAGTTTTACAGTGCTTTAAAAATGATTGTAAAGAATATAAATGCAATAACCAGATTAAAATGTACACGTCTTAATATGAAATAAATGATAGAACCGCCATGAAACAAGTGGATTGGAAAACTGACAGATGGATGGTTATTAACCAGAAAAAAAAAATGCTTTTGTTAAGACTGCTTAATTTCTGTTATTCAACCTCAGAGACTTTTTCAATACGGAAAACAGTTACTGATTTTATATCAGCGTTACATTTGTAGTTTCATTTCAGACGCCTTTCTGCACCTCGGGACTGAGAGGTACGGACACGCACAGTCACAGTCCAATACCGTTTTTGCCAGCGCACATTGCACCAGTAGTTGCATATATGATTTATATTTCGTACGTTTTTCTTAACGGGATAATGTAATGAAGCTTTACGAAGGTGGGAGAAATGTTGATGCAGGGAAACAGCAGTTCTGAGTGAAAGAGGGAGCTCATTGCACCACATTGGGGCTGGAAACAAAAACCTTCAGGCTTGTGATTTTAGACCCCTTGTGTGTGGGACCACCAGGCCCCCAGAGATGAAGGAGCGCATTTTGCATGGGATCCCCCCCGCATGATCTCGAATTAATTTCTTTTAGACAGTTGCTTATACTTCCAAATCACAATTGCAGAAGATTTTTGTTGTTATATTATCTTCTCAACAAAGTAGCAGCACAACAGAAGTGTACTGCACAGTATTTATTTGTACTGAACTGTATTTAGACGTCCCCCCCAACATCTGAGATGTTGTTACGCCACTGATCTATATGGAGGGTTGCAGGTGTGTTTGATACCATTGTTCATTTGTGGGCCTTGAACAAGTTGGTGTCCATAAATGTATACAGATTTACAAAGTATAACAGGCTTTCAGTCCCCAGCCCAGAACAGTGTAGCAGGTACATTTATTTATAAAATATTCTCAGTGTTTGAATATTTATTAACCCCTTAACAGAATGAGTCAGCACTAAACTTAAATAAATCCCTACTGAATTGTATTAGTTTTCAAAATGAACGAAAGATGAACTAAGGAGTAGCTTTGATTACTGATGGAAACGAAATGGAATTACAGACAGTTCTTTTGTTTACTTTTCAACGCTTCATGAGTTTGGTTAGTCACGTTTGCAAATTACAGATCATCATCATACCGATCATTCATTTAGAATTAAATGAATTGTGTTCTCAGTTCACCAAAAAGCTAATCTTAACCCTAATTCACTCTAATTAAAAAATGAGCAATTTTGCATAAAATAACACCCACAAGGCAATGCAAGGACTGAGAACCACAGAGTAACACAGCCAAAAATACCTACAAGTTTCCTTCAGCATGAAAAGTCTAGAAAGGGTGGGCAAAGTAACAAAAATACATGAGGTAACACTGTTTATACTGGGGTTCATCTGGTCCTGTAAAATGGTCCTACGTAATTTGACCGTTACATGACCATGCAGAACAACCGCTGCATTTAATGATTCCCACAAAACAACTTTTATAGATGGCTCCATCTTTAACAATTGCCGACTGGCACTAAATTTAAGACATCCTTTGGCTTTCTCCAGACATAAACTCATCAGAATGCAAAAAAAGGGGTGAAAGATGACTCACTGGGCCGCAAAACCTTTCTTACATGCTCACGTCTTGGTTTTGTGCTCTTTACATCAGGTTATGCATCAGCCTTGGATGCAGGACGTTTCCCCAATGGCACCTCTGCCATAAACCCTGGCTTTGTCAGGCTCACAACATGCAGGTGTTTTTGAGACTGATTCACAGAAGAACTGATTCTTTCTGGGGTAACTTTTGAGGCTATACTTCTGTGGCATTTCAGCAACTACAGCATTTCCCTGTGTTTGAGCTCTTTGTTTTCTGAGACTTTCCCTCTCAACACATTAAATAATTTTTCTGATTTTTTGTGAGTGACACACTTGCAATTTGGGGACCTATTTGGCCCCTTCAGAACTATTAGTTGCTTAATGTCACTTTCAAAGTGGTAATTGTCAGACGTGTTTGCTATCTGACAAATTTGCATAAATCTAATATGACTCACCTTTGTAACTGTCTTTGTAATTTCTATAGCTATAATCTGTATCTTGTTCTTTATGCACGGCTTTGTTTTTAAGGTGCAGACTTGAAATTTGGCATACAGGTACTTCCTAAACTAAGTTAGGTTTTCGTGTCCTCAAGTTCATTAAACTTCAAAAAGGAGACTTTTTGAAAACTTTAAATTCTGACTCTCTAACAAGGCTCAGAGGTGGCAGTAATGGCATCAAAATGCAGCATATAGTAACATCACATGCAGTGTATGTAGTCATGGCGGGTGGATTTTCTTGCAACACACTGAAAAATTTTCAAGCCTCTCCCCTCCTCCCTGTGACACACACAAGGGTCGGCTAGAGACGCCACAAGGCTGTAATGTACCAAACATGGACGCAATTTCTCGCGCCATAAACACACACATACACACAAACACACGCACACTTTCCCTCTCTCTCTTTGTGACACACACACACACACACACACACACACAAACTGGAGAATTTTCTCGTGCCCCACACACAGAGTGGACACCACACAGACTACTAACTACACGTAGATGGATTTTTTCATTTTATTGGCACAAATGAAAAATGTGAACATTAATAAAAAATATATGTGACACACACAGGGCGCTGCACACATTAGTTATGTAAGGGTAGTAAAGTTTGAAGATTGAAGATTGTTTTTTTGTCCTTTCCTCTTGACTAGGACTGTACTAAATACAACTACTTTAACAGTAAAACAGTTATTATTGTTTGCTATTGCTTTTCTTTCCATCACTACAACTTTTCGGTCTGGACAGCACCAGGTTACCGCGGCTTGTCGTTATTTAATTACTTCAAAGTTTGACTCTTTTTACGTGTTTCCTTGTTTTGTGCTCTCCCTGTTGCATATCTGGCTGCATATAGAAATAGACAACCAAAGAGTCATAATAAGACACAAATGTACTCTGTTATTTTATTTAATTTTGTGAAGTGAGCCAATTATTTTAATCATATTCCTGAAACATTGTAGATATTTACTTAGAATTCAGCAACCAGCAAAAAAAAAACAAAGGCTAAATGTTTGCTTTCTTATTATTTCTTCTACTTTTCTCATTTACACCTTCACATATTCTCTAAAATCAAAGGGCACTGCTTTCTGTAGACTGCGTCAAATAGACATATGTAGACAAAGAAATTTTTCATTGAACTACTGAATGTGTATTACAGCAAATTAATTATTTATTAAATGAAATCGTTTATTAAATGAAAAATGGGGAGAGAACATAGAGAGATGCTAAGAGAATGAGATTTTGACATTATTAACAACGACAAAAGAGATATGCAATGCCCAGCATGCTAGACACACACAGGCTGTAAAGTTAAACCATGAGTGCTATCGTGACAGAGTGGCAAACAGGGTTGTGGTAAGCAAGGTGTTACTGCAATAATAATTCAGCTCTTCTGGTCTCCTGATTCAGCATTTGTTTCCTTACTGGTCCAAGAAAACTCATAAAATGACTTCTCTTTGTACTTGTAGTCTAATGAGTTTGTCCCTTCCTGGCTTTTTTCCTTCCCCACCTTCAACTCCAGTTTTCCCCGTGTGATGATTCCTGTAGCCACACTCACAACGCCCAGAGTAGCCATTGTTACAGTTTTTACTGCAGTTGAAATTTGTGTGTTTTCTGCCACAGCCTCGCTGCCAGCCATTACATTTGTCCCTATTGTCCCATCAACCTCGACACTCCCCACTGATCCTACCACCTCTGCTGCTCCACCTGGAGCCTCTGGTGCTAAAACTCCTGCACAACCTACAGCTGGGCCCTCCACAATAGCACCGATGGCTGTGGCGGCTCCAAGGGCTCCACCCACCAGAGCTGCTACACCCACTGCTGCTGCTCCCATTATTGCCACCTGCTCCAGTGCCTCTACAGCAGCCTCTCCTGGAGTTTCAGCATCTGCTCCAGCGAGGGCACCCACAGACCCACCCACCACCACTCCTGTTACTGCCCCAATGGCTACGGTACTCTTTGTTGCTACAGCGGACGCTATTGCCCCAACTGCTTTTCCCACCCCAAGTCCTCCTGCCACAGAAGCCCCGGCCAACTGCCCTGCACCCAGTCCTACCACATTCCCAACCACTGTTGCCCCTGCAGCTGCAGCCACGGGAACAAATGCCCCAAATATCGCTCCCACTGCCACCCCAGTGAAACCTGCCGCCACTATAACTTTCACCTTCTTCAGGACTTTATCTGAGAGGATGGCCTCATTTGAACTTTCTCCTCCTCCAACACCATCCTCTGTGCTTTTTTTTTCCTTCACCTCAACCCGCTTCCTTACTGTTGTCTGCTTCTCTACTTTTTTTTCCACTAGATTACACTTTGGACCAGCAGCTTCAGGATTACATTTCCTCATCTTGGCCAGGTTTGTTTCTCTATCCATTAACTCTGCCTCCCCACCCGCTGCAGGCCCTTGTTGTTCCATCAGTGTTTCCTGGTTGTTTCTGATGGCTGCCGTCACCTCACGGAACATTTGGTTAGTGTAGCATCTTCCACCATTTCCCTCCACCATCCGTTGCACTTTCTCCAAAAGTTTCTTTGCTTGGTTGTGATCTCCAGAGTTTTTGTTGTTCAAGACATGGTATCTACCCCCACACTTCTCCAGCAGTGACCTCAGCTTCTCTGGTGCAGTTTTCAAGTACTCCTCAATCCCTATCTCTTCCAAGTCATCCCCCCTTGTGAACACAATGATAGTGTGGTCAGTGATTGCTTTCTCCCCAAAAAAACGGGCTATCTCCTGTACAATCACATCATCCTCATCTGTGTATCGGCCTAGCTGCATCACCAGAAGGAAGACGTGGGGTCCTGGGGACAACAACGCCATACATTTGGCAATTTCCTCCAGGATTTGATCCTCACTGCAACGGGTGTCTCGAAATCCTGGTGTATCCACAACCATCACCGTCCTCTGTCTTACAGCACTTAGTACTTCCTTCTTGTCTTCCACCAGGTCCACCATGCCCAGCTCGCAAGTCTGGGTCACAGAACTGGCACTGAATTCTGAGCGGAAGTGTCTGCGACCAAGAATGGTGTTGCCTGTGGCACTCTTCCCAGAGCCAGTCTTTCCAAACAGAACTAACCTGAACGCTGACAGCAGAAACTCATTACCATCCTCTATGCTGCTCGCATGTCCATTCGTTTTGTTACTCATTTCCTCCTCTCGTTCTCTTTCTTCAGGTTGTGTCCCTACAATCAACAAATGGCAGAATAAACCATCTCAAACAATTTGTTGATATGGATAGAACCTCTAGATTTGGAAACCATGTCATCTACTTTGTTTGGTAGCTCAGTAACCTTGGAATAATTTGGAATTGTTATCCAAACAGTGATACCTATTCTTACATTTTTCAGTGGTCATCATGCCCAATACAACACTTTTCATGTTTAAAGATCATCATTTTAAAGTTTACAGCCTCTGATCCAGATATCGCTTGACTGAACTCCTGTACTCTGGTGTGACTGTGTACAAGATCACGAAGAAAAGGGATGCATGAGGTTCTGGGGATGTCATTTCATAATTTTTGCCTTAACTTCTAAAATGGAGTGAACTACATTAAATAATCCCAGTGTTCACGAATGGATTTCTAACACATAAATACATCTATTTTCTCATAATGTCTTGTTCACAGCGTAGAACTTATTTCAGCTCTTCCAAGCATGCGGTTTGTAGTATATTGACCAGATATCGGAAAATCACTGAAAGCGATCAGAGGAGAGAGAAGTGGAAAGTGAGTGAATATGATGTTAGGATTGTTATTTGAGTAGAGAACAAAAGAGAAAGAAGAAAACAAGAATGTCACAGAAACACTTAAAACAAAGGACCAATATGGCTCTCCAGTCACCTGTGTGTTACTAACACTGTCTGAAATGAGGTGATATTGAGAAGTAGAAGGTGAACTAGCAGGCAAGCTCTGCATTCGAGACTGGTGATAAAGACAAAAAACTGAATTTTGTTGAAGAAGGATGGTAGATCTTATGGACATTTCTTTGTTATAGATGACACTTTATTGTCTGTTAGCACAGAATTTGGTACAATTATATATTGTAAAGTTCTGGGCAGGAGGTACTACAGGGACCAGGACTGATGATGACGTCAAGAGAGGAAAGATCAGGGGAAGAAAAAATTGTTTGTTATTTGAATAGTTAATAAACAGTTAAAATAAGAACTTTTTAAATTAAAACACAACTGTTTCCTGAAGCCTCCTCTCCCGACCTTCTCGTCCTACTTCCGGTGGGTTTTAGGAAGGTTTTTTTAACACATATGAGGTCCTCTCAACTCCATTTTCTTGTCTTCTAGCGTGTAAGAACAAATGAAGCAAAATGCCTCAACCAAACCCACACACTGAAATACGGAAGCCATAAAAACGAAGAAGCAGGTTTTTATAAACCCGAAAGGGCTCCATATTACATCAAGTAGTTATGAGTTGCAAAGGGCACTTTTTTCTGCATTTTGTCCTGATGGTGGCGTCAGAGAACTATGTCATCTGTTAATCTCTGCACACTTTTTTACACAACTGGTCACAAAAATAAGCCGGTGGGGTGAGATCGCCGCCGCCGCGCCCCCGCTGTACCTGGGTTCGGTTCCGCTCCGGCCGCCATCTTCTTACGCGAATGTCCAGACTTGACACGCTCCCTAAAACTTGTAAAACATACAAAAATCACAACACAACATTTACCGGACAATACACGGTGACTGAATCTTAATATTTTGAACTTCAGAATCGAGAAAACGATGCAATAATATATATTAATTTAAAGATCGGCGTTTGCTGATGTTTGCAAAATACAGCCTTTGCTTAGGAAAAAAAAATCTCATCAAAATATACAGTATGCGAACTATTGCATTTTTTTATTTAGTCTGTTTTTTGTTATTCTCTAAACAAGGTGAATCTTTCACTTTCAGTTTGAATCGAACTTACCGAAACCCAAATGTTTTTGTAAAATCGGGGCTTTGGATGGAAAAAAAACCCGTATTCCCGTAACCGGCGAGTCGGTCGGTATCGGGAAAGTTATTCATTTTACATTTTGAATTTATGCCGCGAATAACAGAAGTCCACAGTACACTTCGACACTGATCCCAGTATAACATAAAATAAAATAATATAGACATTCTAAACATCAGACGACCCATTAACTGAGTACCATTATTACTCAGGAACAACCAAAACCAGCCCTTTATGTCACGTATTTCAGAAGACTAATATTTACCTTCAGAACATCACGTCAACACGTCACTTGAAGTTAATGTTCTGTTCTGCTTTTCTCTTTCATTTTCAGTTTCATCACGACTGGTTCCGGGGCGGTTCTGTAAAGAGGCGGCAGTGGGCGTCGGTGGGCGTCTCTGATGCTCCGTTGACAGTCGAGGCCTCCGCCGCATTTGGAGCTTGAAACGCATTAAAACAAACGTACCGTTGAAAGCTGGAGATCTACCGAATTATACTGCAGAAAATAACAGGACAACTTCGGGTGTGCAGTGTTACTAAAAGTGCAAATACAAACAAGATTTGCAGAAATTAAGGTCTGCATTTCATAATAAACAGAAATGCACTTATTTTAAAAATACAGCTGTAGCTGTCAAAAAAGCCACATTTTCCTTATGTGTTCAAGTGACGTCTGGATGAGTGTCCTGCTACTGCGTGGCCATGACTCCACCTGGATGGTGAAGCAGCTCTGAAGTGTCTCCACAGCAAACAGCACAGGATGCTTCTGGAAGGCATAACAATCAAAGTGGTTTGCTTTATATATATGTGGTCTTACAGTACTATGCAAAAGTGTTAGGCATGAAACTTCAGTGTCTGTTGAGAAGTACAGGTAGATTCTGATCTACCGTCAGGGAGGTTTCTGGTTGGTCCCAAATTCATTCTGCAGCCTGAGAATGACCTCAAACACCCAATCTTGAGCAAAAAGAAGGAATCCTGCAACGGATGGTCTGGTCCCCACAGAACCCTGATCTCAACATGACCAAGTCAGTCTGGGAGGACATGCAGAGACAGTCAAACTGTGGCCAGTTCCTCAAAATGTGTGGAAGAACCTACCGACCTCTACCTTAAATTGCATGCGAGTTTGCATAAGAGAACTGATGGTGTTTTAAAGGCAAAGGGTGGTCCCACCAAATATTGATCTGATGGAGGTTCTTCGCTTTATTGCATTTTTCCCACAGGTGCCTAAGACTTTTGCACAGCACTGTATGTCAGAGGAATAAAAGTGATTAATCTGACTGACTGTGTCACAAATCCCAGGAAAACTGGTCATGCGTATTAAAAATTGACTTTTTAAAAAAACATTTTGCCAAATGAATACTGAAGATGAATGTGAAGAAATGACTTTAAAGATTACAAGCATTGAGAGGTTTTTTTTTTTTTTTTACACTTATTGCTGTTGAAAGGTGGAGTTTCATTTTGGTTACACACTATTCACTGTACATTAATGTATTCTCAAGGTATAGGGTACCTTCGCACTATAATCCTGCTCATCGCTTCACTCCTCCATGTTTTGCAGTCTCTAAATAAGTGTTCAAAACCATTAACAGAATTCAAACAGCTTTTAATGTTTTCCTTCCAAGTCATAAAGGGAAAACTCTTTAAACTACATTGGGTTAAATCCGTGAATACATTATTGTATCTAAAATACTCTTCCAAATTTACCTAATTAAATTATATCACTGCGCTCTGATCTGCACTCCGAATTTAATGGCACCTCAATTTTTTAATCCGGAATAAAACCCAAATTGAAATTTTTTTTTTTTGTTTTTTTTGTTACGTCGTGTATTTGACTTTTGACTTAACTTGGTTTTATGCATTTTACAACTGATAAATGCTTTTAATATAGTACTTGATGTCCAACACCAAATTATAAGACTACTGACATACTAAAATAAAAAATATCCCAAAATGTGGCATCCTTGGAATATAACGTGAAAACACAAAACAAGCAAAAGTGATTACTGAGGAGAAAATCAGAATGGGTAGTAAACACTTTAATACCCACCTGTGGAAATTACGGATGTTGGTAAGTGGCAGTGAGGAACTCCACTGAGTCCTATTACAGCTTTCCAAATAAATTCTTATGCAACATCACAGACTGCTGATCACTGACAAACACTGACGTTTTGGGTTCAAGCAGAGGACTGACCCGTGACAAATAAAGATTAAGGACACAGGAGACGACGTGGTGTGACTTGGGAGTAATTCGATAGATAAACTGCGTGCAACTAAAACATTTCGTGAAGCAAAAATGACAAATAAATTCACAAACAATTCGGTATCCAAAGACTGATAAAATAAGTAACATTAACTATTTCAATATATACAATGTTTTGTTTTCATTTAAGACTAGATGTAAATTTTAAAAAAAAAGTGATTTTAAGGTCATATAATCTTATAATTTCACAACTTAGAATTTTTTTTTACGAAAACTAATTACACTCCAAAATCAAAAATCTTTACAAACAATTATTCACCCACAAAATAATATAATTTAGTCCCTCTTAAGATCAATTATCTCTATTATACTTTTGCTATCAAAGGAGTAACAGTCTCATTTTCTGTTGTGTCATTTTATTTTTAAATTGGTTCATCACACTTCCCCCTCGAGCCTCATATCCTCCAGCTGCCCATCTTACCTGCCCCCACTTCTCACTGTGCCTTTTGGGGGTTGGCTTTTCATGCTCATCAGTCCTTGTTGTTCCTGCTGTCAGTCCCCTTTCACTTACTAGAAACCCTGCAGCCCCCTGTGAGGCCCTGTAACCCAATCAATGCCCACATGAGAGAGGAGGTCACCCTCTGTCCCCTGTCCCCAAAGCGGGTCAGGGTGCTATAGCTCAGTACGAGAGCGGGAGATTCGAGGCCCCTTCCTGATTTCTTTCCTCTTCTCCTCCTTCCGCCGCCGTTTCTCCTCCTCCCGCATGATTTTCTGAAAAGCCTCTGCTGTGTGCAGCATCTGAGCCGGGACATTTGGGTGCAGCGAGGAGGTGGGGTGGGTGAGTATCGAAGGAGAACAAAATGAAAATAAAAGAAAGAAAGATGAGTAAAAGTAAAAGGGCTTGGCGAGTTAATGGAAAGTAAAGTGTGTCTAACTCACATCGTCTCTCTCGGTGCGGTACGGGTTGATGAAGTCTGGAGATTTCTCTGTAATTCCTAACTCCTGCGACATCTGATAGAGAAGGTGACAAAGATAAATGAGATGTAAGCTCAAGGAGACATCTAATAGTAAGGTTGTTAAGTACATGAACGTACAATCCGGAAAACTGCAAGTTTTTATTACTTTACTATTTAGCTGATACTTTTCCCCCCCAGAGTGACTTACAGAGTTAAGCTACTTACAGGGATTTAGCCATTTATATAGTTGGGTATATTTTTCTAGAGCAATTCAGTGTAAGTACCTTGCTCAGGGATAACACAGCTGCCGATGGGACTCGAACTTGGGTTCTTCTAGAGGTCAAGGTGACAGTTTTATCAACTACTCCACCTGCTGCCTGCTTTTTTTTAATCACACATACCTCTCAGGCCAGTTGTCATATCTGTGAGGGTCACTCTCACATAGTGTCTTGGCCAATTGCAGTCCCCCTCCCTGCCTAACGCTAATCTCCAGTCGCTCCCACTCTCACCAGCGTGAGGACGTGCTGGTGTGCACCCCCAGCGAAGACACCCGTCTGGTTGCAGAAACGCAGCCCCCAGCGCAGCAGACTGCCCCAGTCAGCGTTGCGGTCATAGTAGTGATGGACAATGCGTGGGAATCGCAGGGCTACGTCCCCGAAGAAGGCCGTGTTCTCCAGCACGTGGGAGTATGCTGGGGAGAGGAGACACAGAGTTACACTGTGTGGAGGAGGAAGAACAGAAGAGTTCACGGACAGAAAAGGTCGGTTTCCAGGCGGAGAGTATTAGGAACACGCTCAGTGTCTGACCTTCTTTGACCTTGTCATCCAAGGGAAAAGGGTCATCAGGCTGCAGGTTGGCAGCCATAAGGACAGCCCTGGAATCCTCTAGCACCTTGAGGAACAAAGAATCACATTTATACACATAGTACAGAATATTATCAAGACACAATTTGGTGCCACAAACACCCCTAGTTTAACAAAGGTGTGGAGATCCTGTCCAGCTGTTTCATGGTGGTTAACACTCCCCACATCTGTGTGAACAAAGATAATTTTCTCACCTTGCTCATATTGTTTCCATCCAATTAATTTTGGGTCCCTTCTCTAATCTTGAACATTTTTGTGAAGGATACTGCTATTTGCTTGGCAGAAAATAACACAAATTGCCATGGATTAACTGGCGCTGAGTGAACAAAAGAGGAAAAAAAAAAAAAAGAGCCCATACTGTTCACACCCTGGAGTGAACTCTCAGTCTCACCTCCTGGAGAAGAGCGCCATTACAACCCCTGTAAACTGAGCCTATGGTGAGAGACCACGTGAACACACTCCACCTTGAACAGTCCCTTCAGCATGATGTCGATGATCTTGTACTGCTGGTTGATGTCATTAAGCTCCACCAGGTTCTTTAAGGCATTCAACTGGTCCTTCCTCTTAGTCTCAAACAGACGCTTGTCTAGTGGAGGAAATTAAGGAAAACTGGCTTTGTATACACACACACACACACACACACACACACACAAAACAGGAACATACAGGCTGAAAATCAACAGAAAACACACAATTGCACACCAACAAACACAGGACTGTGACTAAAAGGAAAGGTGATCTACCCAGAGGTGGACAGGCAACAGACACAAAAGCCCAAAGGTCCACAGACAAATGTAATTAAAATATGAGAGCTTACATAATACCCTGCATGATATTGACAAAAATACAGAAGCTCAGAATAAAATCAGGGATGATCTGCCACATGGCACCAGTGCTTTTGAATGTGAGCTCAACATCTTTTGCACACACAACACAAATCATTTTAAAAAATCAGCCTATTTCAGGAAATGTCAACTTAAACCCACCAAAAACAGGATTGTGAAGGACTGTACTTTGATCAGCAGTGGAATGGTTTCACATTTTCCAGTGTGGACACTATGTCACACTCTGTGCTGCCAGGATGGGCTCCAGACCACCGCAATCCTGCAGTGGACAAGCGGTTACTCATAATGAATGGATGGATCAATAAGTGAAGTGAAGTAAACAAAGTTGACACAAACCATATCATTTCAGGCTATAGCAGCTTGTGTCTTTTACAATTACACTACATGGTAGACATGAAGCGTTCCAGTCACCTCCACACACACAGTAGGAAGTGACAACCCCAACCACCCCAACACTCACTAACACACTGACACAGAGCAGCACCCAATAGTCCCCCAATACACACACCAACATACTGGTCATCAAGGTTGTCAGATACAGATCTCCAGGTTGGCATCGTGTCTTTGTCGGTGGGCCTCGGAGTCGGCCAGGGAGGAGGGGAAAGCCGGCCACACGAGAACCAGCAAAGTGCACAGTGAGAGCATGGCCTGCTGGGAAGGATGGCAAAGAGAGACAGGTGAGCAGACAAGTTGACTAAAGACATAGTATTTTCAACATCTGGCGCCTCTAAAAGCACTCTAACACAGTGCTCCGATTTAGTAAATGTTGTTTGCTGCGTAACAGTCCAGAGGGAGTTCAAAATTGCTCTGTCAACTGTTCACAACACAAGCAGCATAATTATACTTAATAACACTTTGTGTCTTTGGTATTATGAGTCCTCACATTTGAAACACTGCTTCTCCTGCACTTGATAACAACGTATCCATGAATAAAAGCACCACAAAAATGTACCTGTATTTGACAACAATGAAAATGCTGACAAATATTCTCCTAAATTTTCATTTTCCCTGCAGCCTTTCTTCTACAAGCCATTTCTGGCTCTTCCACCACTGATCCTCCTCGCTGATCTAAAGGCTCGCGGTAACAACCGCTGTCCTTCAAAATTGGAAACACTTAGTACCTCCGAAAGGCAGGAAATGGATATTCAGATTTATTAGAAAACTAAAAATAGCCGTAGCATTAATAAATATTAGATGAGCTCTGGTTTTATGAAACATTAATAGGAAAAACAAAAGTGTGGAAAAGGGAAGGTGCCACTGTTAAAAGCCCTGTATGTATTATTTAGTAAGGATTCGGGCAATAATATCGAAGGGATGGGGCAATCGTGGAGATGAGGGGCCCTGGGGGAAACCGACAGCCTTCTGCTGAATATTTCATCTCCATTAGCACAGAGATGATGGTGAAGCTGATCGACTGGTTTGGAGCGGAAAAGAGAGGGAGAGTTGGAGGGCAGCTGGGTCACAGCTTAAACCATGAGAAAGGACTAGTTCAACATGCTACAAGGACTAGTTCAGCAAGGTGTAGCTTTTCAGGAGTTTGGGTTGCAGAATCATAACATGGCTGCTCTATAGTTAAAGCACCGTGGAGGATCTGTGTGTACAACGGAATACTCGAGTGATGCAAATAAACTCAAGCAGACCTGCAGTTCATGGTGAACGAACTCATGAATCATCAGAGACACCGAGTGACACGTTTAACATTAACTGACGTTACGGAAAAATAAGTTTGGAAATGAAAAGGAGGCAGCTGAGGACTGTGATTGCTCTTAAGTGATCTAGACCAGGACATTGCTCCTAAAGCCAGTTTGCACCATCTCTTAATCAGCACGTCGCTGCACTCGGGGTCCGAGATCTCTGGTGGGACCAGAACACGGTTGAGAAGCCAGCAGTAAAACACTTCCTGCTAGCAGGTGGAGGGGCGCAGAGTCCCTGCTGGAGTACTACAGAGAGAAACAGATGGATCATTACTGGCGGTGCATGTAAAGCAGTCAAGACTCAGACCTGCGCAGCATGCACCCATCACTGTATGAGCCCCCTGCCCTGGTCTTGCCCTGGGTGGTCTGGTCAACCCCCCAGCGTGAGTGTGTTAGTTACCACCCCCTCCCACCTGCCAAACTGTTGCACATGGTTCACCTGCTGATACTGAGACAGCTGTGTGGAGCTTTTGCACATGGAATATCACGGGTTTTCAACACTGCTGACACACACACACACAGACACGATGTGTTATGATGGGGTATGTTGACAGTTGCCAAGGTGCTTCCCAGCACTCCAGGGGAGATCTGACAGATGCTGGTGCTGAAGTTCAACTGCAGGATTTCTAGCTGACAGCCTGGGATCGTTTATTCCATTTTACACTAAGAGTCAGGAATCAAGCGATGAACCTTCAGTTCAACTGACCCCCCCACGGCCAAAAAAAGCAAGGCGCTCAACACACTTCACTGCAGAAGCGCCTCAGCTACAGACATCTTGCTTCCCGTTACTGAGCTGTGCTGCACGGTCCTTTTCCATCAACACACTCCGTGCACCAAGGGTCGCGTCGACGCGCAGGAAAAGCTGTTTTAATTCATATCACATAGCCGAAGCACCGCACATGCCGTAACTGTGTCTGTGAAAACGCGTGGGCGCTGGTCTAAAAATAACAGCTCTGTAACCAGCTAACCAGTTAATGTCCGGCGCTTAAACAGAGATTCACTCACCTTCCGCGCCAGCTGGACGAGACACGTAACGAAACGCAGGAACACGACGCGGCGTCGACGCGCTCTGAACGGAGCCTGAGAAAGCGCGCGCGCGCGCGTGTCGGTGCCGGGAGGAATCCTCAGGTGAGCGCGCTGCGTTTCCCCCCCATCATTTACATGCGGTTCTCCTCCGCCACTCCGCCGGCGCCACGTTCCTTGCCGCCCGCTGATCGGGCGAATGACAGCGGGCGACTGTAACCGGGAACTGCGTGACGAATCACTGTTTCCACACGGGGCAGTTTGAGCGACGCACGGCCTCCGGAAGCTTTTGAGTGATGCAAACTCAGTGTGAAGGAGCGGCGGAGCGTCCTTTTTAAGGCTTTCATATTCCACACTGCGGCTGCTGTCAAAATTCTCTACTTTTAAACAGGGTAATAATGTAATATGGCTATAATTTAAGTTATTTAAATAAAAGTAAAAAGGGGCCGGAGGTGATGTAATTCTACATGTTCTCTCTCGGTCTGAATCGAATCCCAGTCCTACTGGAAGATACTTATCCCGAATGATACAATAAGAACAGCCTAGTGTACACATGGGTAAATAACTGTTAAAGTGACACAAAATACCAACAATAAAAGACATACATTATTAGCAATACTCTGTGAACTTGCAGCATCTCTGTGGACACATTTTTTAATTAAATGGAAATGTATATATTAAACAAAACCTTCAGATAAGTTATTTCACAGTGGGGAAAACACTGCTTTATTGGCTTCACAATTTTATTGTAATATAGAGAATTAAACTAATGAACAAAGTAACAAAGCACTCTGTGAGAAGAAAAACATGTTTTTGTTGGCTTCAAAATTTGATGCAAACAAACAAAATATGAACAAAGTAGCAACGGCACCACACTGTTCAAAAGAAAAAGTGAGTCTGCTACACTAAATAAACCTGTTATAAAAGTGCATTGTTGTGCATGTTCCCCGTCAGAGTGAGTGTGTCCTCAGAGTGAAGTCGGACCAGCAGACACACAGCTCCCCAGCACGTCTGACATGATGAAGGTCAAGGAGACACAGAAGCTTCACTGGCCAACATAACACTACCAGCCTACTAATGACCAGAGGCCCTGAGCCGAGGCGATACAAGAAACACAAAGGACAGATCTGTGGCTGAAATGCTATTTAAACGCTGTATAAAATTTGAACAACAAAGACCTTAAGCTGAAACAGATGTTCTACCAGAGCACAGTGAGGCCTCCAAATGAGAACACGGTAATCTCACAGTCTGATGTTGACAGAAGAGCAGGGATACAGTATCCGGTCCTGCAGCACGTGCTCCACATGCAGCGAGCTCAGCGAGTCCAGCAGGGCCTGAGCCCTACGTGTGAGCTTCTCCGACAGCCAATGGCAGCTGTTCCCCTGCAGCTGGGAGCACAGGGATGGATGAGTGGGCAGTGAGGCTGTTGGTAAAGGCAGAGCTCCACAATACAGTGTTACACTCCAGCTCAGCTGTACATGTGCTCCATAGACTGAAGTTTACGTCAGTTTCTAATTGATGTGTATTCTCCAAAACCTGCCTGTATGCTGCTCTTGGGGACCTGCTGCTGTGGAAGTGTCAGATAAGATGCTGACACCACACAGGGCACCTAGTAGGTCACCATATGCTAATGCCATCATGGCTGGAGGATTACCCTGGTAACACCAGATGAATATATATATATTGTAATTAGTTTTGTAATTTTCTGTGTTACAGCCATTTTTAGTGAATTTCTATGATTTATTCTATGCTGATTTGTCCCAGCACAGAAACATCTCCCAGGTAGATAAAAGCAGGTTTCTTATGCTGCTCTGTGTCCTCTCTGCATATATTCCCATGACTGCTGGGTGAATAAGAAGAATCTTTCATCTTAACTACCCAAAATCACCTGTCAATCAAGAGCCACCAAAAACTGCTGTTGAAATGTCACCACACATCACATTTCTACAGCACTTTCTTGAGGCTCCAGTTTAAAGTCATACTCCCAGTTGTGCTCCTGTAGTTTTCTAATATGAGTGCATGGCAACCCTGACAAACTGTAACTGTACCTCATTAAAAGGAACCTGAGGTGTTTCCTTGTCAACAGTAATTCATTACAACTACTGTTCTCATTGATGACAGCTGTCTCAGTGTTGTGTGTGTGCTTGTGTTAGTTTTGTGTGACACATATTTATGACCTATCCCATGTTTAAGGTTTTTCAGGTATTTACCCATGTGTCGGTGTGGGTCAGGAGTGTAACTGGGTGCCTATTTTGGGGCTTATCTTTTTGTTAGACTATTTTGGAGTTTCTTGTTTTGCATGCAGTACCTGTGTGAGAAACTGTTTCAGAGCCTGTGCTTTACTTCCTCCAAGCTCCTCCACGCCCTTCTTCTCCACCATGTTCAGCAGCTGGCCCAGGTCAGCCTCGCTCAACACATTCTCACCACCATACCGCACCAGCTGTAACCACAGCAACGTACAGAATCAGAATCATTGTTCTCCCTGCATAAGAGCATTTGGAAAACAAGTGAACAGTAAAATAATTGCACGATCATCCAACAGTAACAAAGAAATAAAGATCATTTACAGTCTTGTTCTTGGCTCTGTGTTGTTCAAATACTGAACTGTCAGGGAAATTATTGTGAGACAGGTGAAGATGAAGGTAGGTGTCAATTAATGCAATATTTTTACTGTAGTCCTGTCTCTTGTGTGGATCAAAGTCAGTGCATCAAAAATAAATTACACTCCTTCCCACTGTGTCTAACCAGTCAAGAATCCTATTCAGCCCACAAACAAACCTCACCAGGGACAGTAGAGTCAAAATACCAGGTTGTAGGAAGGAACTCTCCCCAGAGTTTAGCAGGGAGTACAGCAAGAGGCGGTTCCAGGGCTGGTGGACTGCATGCTGTACTGTGGGTGGGGTGAAGAAATGTGCACAAATATGTCATGCATATATTTTTACAAAGTCACACACAGAATAAAGTATTTTTTTTTCTGTATCAAACCCAGGGGCCGATACCTGTGAGGGGGCTCTTTCTGTTCAAGAAGGCCAGCAGAGACCCCATGCAATTCACTGACACACTCAGCAGGAACTCCTGCTTCTGTTGAGAGGGTTAGGATGTCAGGAATTGAAAGAAGATGAAGAAAACTGTACTTAGCTAGGAGTTAGACAGAGAATGTAAGGGATATTGTTCTCTGGACAATACCAGAACTTTAAAAAGTAGGTCACAGAGCTAAACAGACATCTACTGGGATTTTCACTCTAAATATGGGGGTGATAGTTATGTTATCAGCAGGGTGTAGCATGGAACTCTGGGGCAGGGAGTGGTAATGGAAGACAAAAAGGCATTGCATACCAATGGAGACCTTTGTGTTCAAGGCTAAGCACTCATTAAATAACTGAGAAGGATATCCAATTGCATTGGAATTGGGGATATCACATTTAAACCAGACAAATAAAACTTCTTTTCAGACTGAGAGGAGTTTAACACCTGAAACCACCCCTCTGTTCTTATCTAAACCCCTTTACTATGATGTGCTAACCTGTAGGAGCAGACCCTGTAGAGCCACCAGGAGGCAGCGTGCCCTATGGGAGCCCAACGGATGCAGCAGGGCTTCCTTATTGTCCAGGGGACAGTGTATGGTACAGTCAGTCAATGTGAGCAAGGGAGACTGGAAGTCCAGGTCCAGTAGGATCTGCAGCAGTCTGAGAGAACTAGCTGGGGATGGTGACAGCAAAGATGGATGAGGATGGAACAGAGAGACAAAACACTGACCACTGAAAGAGCACAATTACATCTGTGATAAGCTTATAGGTTTTTAACAAGCTATAAGAAATGAGGATTAATGAGAGGCAAATTGATAAAAAGGAGAAAGAAGCAACATGATTTCACATTGCACTGCCAGCCCTAGGAACAGTTGCCAACTAAGATAAAAATATCTTTCTCTCTATGCTAGGTTCAAAGGTAAAATGCGTAAATTCTAACTCTTGTTATGCTTCAAAGCTCTGTGGGTGCAGTACCTAGTAAAAAGCTGTCTGTCTTTCTCTTTTTAAAAGTAAGGAGCTGCACAATTCTGCCCAGACTCAGAGAAATGCTTTTCTCAACCTATAAATGAAAAGAACAAGAGCTCCATTAAAGCTAGACTTCAAAGTCATTATTGTCCAAGCAGTACCTCAAACCTTATATGGAGGGTGAAAGGAGAACCCTACATGGCCAGGTGAGAATAGGAACACTCATTAGCAGGAACTCACCTGTGCAGAGGGAGTGTGGTAAAGTGTGAGGAGGGAAGACAGGAGAAGATAGGCACAGCATAGCAGGGATGGGGCAGGTTGGGAATGGGTTGTAGAGGAAGGAGATGAGCTTAGCACTGCCTGCAGTTGCTCTATCAGCCCAGGATTGCACAGGAGCACCAACACAGCTGGGAGAGACAACGAGATTTAACAATTTCAGCAGACAGGAAACACTGGTGTGAGGAACACAGTCCACAGTGGGCCTGTATGTATAGGTGTATACATTTGTGTATGAGTATGGCACACAGGGACATGGACCACACCACAACTAAGAAATAACAGTTCAGTTGCAGCCAGAGTGTTTAAATGGACAGATGGAGCAAAGAAGTCATTGCACTGTGAACCTGTAACTAGACTGAGTGTTCATGCAGTTGCAGACAAAAGCTCAGTATTTGTGTTTGATTGTATCTGTTGCACTGCTTGTTTTATGTGTAACAAGTCCGCCCTGTACCACTTCACACTTTGTCACTCCCCAAACCTGGCACGTGCCAATGTATTACAATGAATTCACTGTATTTTCGTGCATTTGTGTGTATGTATAAGGTGGCCCTGTCTATATATGTGTGCGCACATGTGCCCCTATCGTGCGTATCAGGAATAATATAATGTAGGTGTTAAACTTGAGCATTTCCATTCCCATTATAATGTAAATATTTCCTTTTATTCTAATTGTGGGCTGGATTTGGCTTAAAGCAGTTTTATGTATGCAACACTACACACAGCTTGACTGGATCATCCTCACACCTCTGTCTGCGCAGTGTGCAGGTGACAGGCTTAGGCAGCAGTACAGGTAGTTGAAGGCCGGTAGTAGTGACTCAACATCGCAAAGCTTCAGTTTTCCAGTTAGGTTGCTCACTGAGCAAGCCATTTGCATGCAAGTAAAGAGCCAGACAGAAATGACACAGGTTAACAGTGCAAAAAGCAACTAATGCTATAATATTTTAGCCCCTACCAATTAACAGAATTCTGCTGGGGTTCACCATGGAAGAGCAGCTTGAAGTCCAAACTGTCCATCTCTGTGTTTGCATCATTGCTGATTGTTATCAGACACAGCAACTGCAACACCAAAGACAACGGGTGGGGAGCTGCAATGACATAGACACATTTCAGATTAGATATCCATTAGTCACAAATTTGTAGTACAGAAGTTCAGTGTTTACAAGGGCACCTCCCACCTCTTGCCTCTCTGCTACTCTCTACTGCTAGTCTCTGCAGAACCTGCAGCAGCCGGGGTCGCAAGAGGTCTGAGACAGAGGCGGTGCACTGAGGACGCCCTTGCAGGAATTTCTTCAGAACTCCCAGAGCCCCATGGGCCAGCTGGGACTCTCTGGTGCACATGATTGCCTGTTTATCACACTAGTCAGATCAGAACAGGAAGTATACCTGACAGCATGATACAGCATTTACCAGCATTTACAGTGGAATGTATATGTGTAGTGGAGTGTATATATTTTGTTATATAGTGTATAAATGTATTGTACCTTTTACAGTACAGTAGCGTAGTATGTCTTTTTCTACTTAACTTGAACTTAAAGTTAAGCTGTCTGAGGCCACCTTGTTAAGGAACCGTAAAATATGAAAATGAACTGATTTGAAAAATCAATTTCCTCACCAGCAGGTTGAGAACAGCAAGTGGGTTCTTCTCCAGCAAGCACAGGAGTACAGTAACATCAGCGTCATTTTTCAGTTTTGAGGGTTCCAGCATGGCTGTCATACTCCCTGTTTCTAGCACAGGCCTCAAATGTGTGAGCCACATTTCCAAAGCACCAGGGCCAAAGCTGTCTGCCAGCTCTGGGTAGTGGAAGATAAAGTGCAGGAGTGCAGGATGATGAGTGTAGAAAGACAAGAGCCCAGGGCGACAGGACATCACCTTGCTGATGCAGCTGAGAGAAGCCTGCAAGGTGAAAGCAAAGCAAAGAGATTAAAGAATTAATTAATAGGCACGAACAGTTAGGTAATGTTATCCAAATTTTCTAACATGTAAAATTTACCCCCTTGTACAGCTAGAAACTTTAACAGATTACATCTGTGATAAGCTTATAGATGAAGGGTACAACAGCACGGTCCTTTTCCACAGAAACTTGCAGCTTATTGACTAGTGGCTCTTGCTACCTTTTTTCCTACCAGACACATCTACAAAATAATTGGGTCACAAGCAATTCAAGATGTGGTGGTGGCAGCAGAAGTGTTACCTTGTTGAGGATAGGGCTCTGGTCATGTGTGACAGACAGCAAGTAGAAGGCTGCTCGCCGCACAAAAGGGGGAGGGGGGTTGTCTCCATGCTCTTGCACTGAGCACAGCACTGACACCGTACCAGAGAATACAGAGGAGTCTGGGAGCAACCTGCACACATAAATAAACAGAAATATACAGTATGACCCTAGTTAGTGCATAGACGCATTCCTAGAATGGGGAGCATTAACTGAAACAACAATAAACAGGTAGATAGATATAATCATTATCTTATTGTATAGATATAAGACAAACACAGACTTGCAACTGTGCAAACAGATAGTCAATTGAGAAAACCCAGTCAGTGACAGTCAGTGAGAAACCCAGTAAATGCAATGCAGTATGCATGTATTAAAAGAAAAAAAGAAAAAGCACACAAGTAAGCATTCAGAACTGCTCCAGCAGCTGCAGTAGGACAAGTATAGTGTAATCTAGCACACTGTACACTACAGTCAAGAGGGAAGTGCATGTGAAACTGCATCCCCGTGAGTTGAATGAAAAAAATGCACACTATGTGTATGTGTGAGATAAGATTACATTACGAGTGTTATAATGAAACACCTTTAAACGGGGCAGTGTTAAATGGAATGTTACTGTTTAGTATGTGAAATATATTACATTTACATTTTACATTAAAAATACAGAATTGTTTGTGTAAGAAGGATTGAACTATGTAGGTTTTTACAATGCTATGCAAGAGTCAGGAAGACAACATATTTAATCCTCACATAGAATTTACATTGCATTCAATACTGGTGTGGTAAATAAAACAGTAGCCAAGCACTCGGTATTGGCTTATTTATAAGAAAAGCAATACAAAATAAAGCAAGAACACACTTTTTATATGAGGCTCTTGTTATTCCTGGAAAATGAAACAAGTGAAACAAAGCACTTGAAAATACAATTTGTGAGACATTTCAAATGCAATTCAAGAGCAGAACACTGGACAGAGACCATTTTCTATGTATCTACTATACAGTGTGTAGTGTCAGAGAAATTTTTTCTGTCTAGGGATATCTGACAATAATAACCTGCCTTGTGAAGCAGAAGATTTCAAAGAGACAAATGGAAATGTCTGGCAGGTGCAGAGATCTTTACTTGACGCGCAGGGGAGATCCATACAACTACATCACACATCACAAGGTCCCTCGAGGGAGCTCAGTAAAAGATTACGTTACGTCCCCGTTACAACTTTACAGCACAGTTTTATACTTTCGGTCATGGTCATAGTTACAGAACTCATGGCAACTTTGGCGAACGCTAAATTCGTAACAGTGATATATTGATAATATTTTAAGTCTTTTAAGAATCTTATCCTTTCTTAATAATACTATGTGTTATTATAATAGTAATAAGAACTTGCTCAACTAAACATTTATCTATTAAATTATAACTTATCCAGAACTCTTTTAACATTACTTGCATTTCCTAATTATACCAATGCAAACAACACTCTCCTTAACCATCTCTGACCTTACTTTGAACTCTTTAGGACTTGAACCACTCCTGTTACAGTCAATAGAAACAGTAATCACAAACAGTGAGAACATATAATTAAAGGAACAACATGGGTAATAAAGGGCATGTCAAAACCTGCTCCCACAATAGTCCTTTCTATATCTTATCCAGCAGGTGGCATAATGGTTGGAGCTGTGACTTTTGGACTTAAAGGACCCAGGTCCCAGTCCCGCACACAGCTGTATTACCCCTGAGTGAGGTACTTACTGTGCAGATCCCCCAGTGAAAATCACCCAGCTAGAGAAATGGGTAAGTCACTTTAAGTAGCTTAATGATGTAAGCTACTTTGGAAAAAACTGTTAGGTAAATAAATGTCACAAGAGTTGTCAGCTAAAGAGTATGCTCTAATTATAGATATCTGCCAAAATAAAGTTCTCTGAAAGAGGATACATACTGTATTAAATGGCAAGGTAGTTTAATTATCTTGTATGTATAAAGAAGTAAATATTGTTTATCCTATCACCTCATTAAGGTTTGATATACAAAAGGAATATTTCTGTTTCCAACTGTAACCCTTTATAATACTTTCTTACTGGTTATTGTGAATAATAACAGTATGACAGTAATATATTGCTTTGTAACATCTGACGTTAGTAAATCTGTCTGTCACATATTTTCCAGAATTTTCACACATCTGTGTGTACCAGGTGTTGTCTTGAAAGCCTTCTTGCAGGGGATAATTTTTTCACCATATAAGTATAGTGCTTTTTCATTCCCTCTGAAAATATACTGTAAAGTTCTTCTGATACAGCGCATGGAGCTTTTTCTTTGCATTCTGGATGTTTTTTATTTTATTTCTGTTATGTTGTGGTTATTTTTGTCCTTGGCAGAAGGTTTTCAAGAGGACAATACAGCTTACTTCTCCTGCCTTTTCAGTCTCCCTGCTTTCAATGTAAAATTTTGGTGTGTCTTCACATAGTTGTTTTTCAGCAGTGCCCTAATAAGGTTTAACTCCTGCACCACAAGACAAGTGAGCCAGAACTTTTCCAACTGTACTGGCTGAAAATAAAGAAGCTGTGGATACATTATTTTTCAGAATAAATGATAAGGCACTGTAATGAAAGGAAAGATAAAGAACTTGTATGTTTTCTCCACCAAAAAAGGAATCCACAGAAAGCGGTTTATCTCATTCCTAACAACTGTTTACCCATTTACACAGATAGATACTTTTGCTTAAGCAATTTAGGTTAAGTAACTCACTGAACAGTTCAAATGTTTAACCTAGTTGGACATACCTATCGCCATGATGTAAGGCCAGGTGGAGCAGCACAAGCAGGCAGTACTGTGTGGTTCTGAGCCGTGCCACTGCCAGCCCTGATTCTCCAGGCGCTGGTGTCTCACGTAGCACGGAGAGCCAGTGTGATGGATGGATGCAGAGTGTGGGTAGACATTGCTGGAGCAACTCCTCACATTCCTTACAGTCTAGGACAGCAGAGCAAATGGGGGAGAGACAGAGGGTAAAAACAGGAAAAATGTGAAACCTGCTGCAAAACATAGTGACCTTAAAAATTGTGTTAATTCACTTAAGTGGTCATTCGGTAAAAAAACAAAACACACAAGTATCACACTAACAGCAAACTGAACTACCTTTTCCTCTTTACATACAGCCCTCTTGTCCGTTACCATGTGACTGACATGCATGTTATACTTCTACCTTTTTGAGGGGTGGCTTCAGTAGAATCCAGCTGCGACAACAAACATATACTCAGCCTCTGAAGAAAATCACTGCAGGCAGCATTTAGAGTCTGGTTCCTGAGGGACAGCAAGGTTAATAAACAGATACAATGGCAACTTCAACTTGTTTCCTTAGAGCCTCAAGGTATTGAGCAGAATGTGCATCCATCAGCATCACTGCAAGTAGTGAATAAATCAAATGTCAATAAAATTTTTATTGACATTTTTATTGTTTATTAAAGTAAGTTATTTCAGTGATAAGCCTGGGTAAGAAATCTTTTATGAGACCTGCCCTATCTTATCTGCCCACAAGAGGATATCCTTTCCAATTTGCTTGTCCTAGGAGACAAAGAGAACAACCACTACAGCATACACCACTTGCTTTGACTTTTAGTCAGATTACCTGTTCCCTGTACAGAAGAAAGCTTTGTGCTGCAGAGCCATCCCAATGAACCCTGAAGATGCTGGAAACATTTTTTAAAAAACAAAATCAGTACTGAATGAAACTGAAATGAAACAGAATGTTTCATTAACAGTGTCATGAACATAGATGATGGCTACAAAAGAAAAGAAAAGAGACCTGAATTTCTTCCTCTATTACTGGGCCTGTATGACCACAAACCTATGTCTGAAACAGCATCACCCCCATGACCTTGTGGTTTGCTTACCAAGCTTAATGGAAAACAGAGGCATCATGGAGGGAAGGAGAGAGAACTGGCTGGAGAGGATGGAGAAGAAATACTGCAGAATGGAAGCACTGGGCACCCTCTCACAGTGCCGCTTTGTAGAAAGACAGAGGGAAAAAGTGAAGCAAGAAAAACAGCAGCGACACAGACACACCAACAACCTTCACAAAGCCTTTCAATTTCAATTCAGTCCATTTTTACAAAGTGCTCTTCTGAACAGATTGTTTCAGTGCACTATTCTGAAAAGATACATTCGTAGAAATGCATGAAACTTTTTTTAGAAGAGGCTTAAGTTGTACAGCATGACAAAGGTGGGGTGGTCATCGTGGACACTATCAGCACTCAAACTGGTATCTTTGATTCATGGTCATGGCCAAGATGGAGAGCAACTGAGATACTCACCGTGATGGTGGGTATGCATGTAGTATCACAGCTCCACAGCAGATGCAGGCAGAAAGACTCCAAGGTGTCATACTTGCTCTTTTGATCTGGTGCCGTGTATGTATTCTCTACCATGTCCGGATGGCCCGCACACTGTTGTGCAAAGCTGGCGAGAGACAAAAAAATTAACAGCTTGTCACATTTCACTGCTACAGTACGAGTGTGTGTGTCATGTGTACTGACCTGCAGGCCCCCTGGAAGAAGACAAGAGCCTGCAGCAGGAATACCATTGTTCTGGAGGACTGACTGCGTGATTCTGTTCTCTTCTGAGTTTGCTGCCAGAAAGATTATGCAAACTAATAAGGAAACACTATCAAATATCAGCTGACATCAACTTCTTAATTTTAAATGGATTTAAATAAAGGGATAAAATGAAGGTAAATCAGAGCATGTACATGCTTGCCTGCACACACACACACACACACACACAAACTCACTGCAGCACGGCGGTGAGTTGCAGTGGGAAAGGGTAGTTCAGTACACCTCTTAATCACAGCCCACACCAACTTCTGCAGCTCTTTGTACTGCACAGGGTTGGATTGATGGTTCAGCCTGGAGTCACATGTATACCACAGTGAGAGCAATATGTAGAGAATCACATGGAGAATCACTTCTATACAATTTTTCTTTTTAAAATTTTTATACAAATTTCTGATTAGATTGCATTACTGTTTCTTTGGCAAATGATGCTGTGATTCATTGTTTATCTTACAGTTCAGCACATATTGATTTTAGGAATGCAACATAGTTTTATAGGACCGATCTGGGACCTGAGCAAGGCTGTAGCTGCAGAGGCTGTCTGTATTGCCACCCTCAGGCAGGGGGATGAGACACCTCCCAGCAGCACCTCCACTGCCCCTGCAAAACTTGGGCCACTCCCGAAGAGACTCACCCCAACAGGCTGCCTGGAACAGAAAGAGAGAAAAAGATGTTTAAACAATTTTTGGAACAGGTGTTACAGATTATTTAAGTGATGCTGCATAGATGTCACAGAAGATTCCTTCATTTGCTTATGTTTTTTCCAATTTTTAAAGGCCGGTTATTCAATTGATTCACTTCATTCATGCTACCACTGTCTCCCCTGTTCTACTCTACCTCTCCAGGACTGCAGTAAGCAGCAGCAGGCCCTGCTTCAAAACTTCAACACTGTTCAATGTCAGTAACTCCTTTAGGCTGCGGATTAAGGGTTCAATGCCTGTCAGATGCACATATGACCACATAACTAAATACATCCTGATGCCAGCATCACAAACTTGAGCATGAACGGATAAAATCATTGACAACTTAAATATGCACAATAATCATTAACCATTTATTCAGTACAATACTAGTTAATTTGTACTACAGTAATTTGTATTGGTCTTATCATTAACTCCCCGCAATACTTTTCACTCCCTCACCATAAACGGAGTAGCACTGGGAGAAGAAGAGCCCATCTTCGGCCAGTAGCAACAAGCAGCTGTACACTGACCACAACAGCACCTCACTGCGAGTGCAGAGACGCTCACATAGAAACTCTGGCCCAAACCAGAGGGGAGGGGAGATGCAGGGTAATTTATTAAAGTAACTTATCTTCCATTTTCAGTACACTTCCGTTTACTACACTTCATCCTTACAGCTTTATATTTACAGGACCAACCTTTTGCAAAAACAAAACAACAGTCCTTCACCACAGTATTGCTTGCTAGTGGATACATGATTTAAAGAGGAGGGGGACAGAGAGTGCTGGCTGATGGGGATGCAAGATTGTGAGACACATCTTAGAGGAGTACTCACCTGGTATATCGGCATGGATGAAAGCAGGACAGTACCGGCTAGGTGAGTGCACCAGAATGGAGGCCATGCACTGAGCACTGGCCACCTGGAGGGTCTCATCTCCGTTCAGCAGCAGCTGCAGTATGTTGAGTTACGCACACAAACGTTTGTTTACTGTGCATATCACTGAAGGGACTTCCACTGACTCCCAAAGTGGTGGAGTAAATATGCCAATTCCAATTTAGCAAACCATGAAAACATTGGAACTAAATACTTTTGCATGTATGTACTATTCTTAGAAGCTTATTCAATTAAAAAAGTGATTTCAGACAGTGAAAATGTTGCCGCAAGATATATTCTTTTCAGAATTTACAATCATACGTTTAACAAAAATGTACATAACCAAGCAGACTTAGAAGTATGAGGAGGAATGAGAGACATGTTTGTACATTTGGTTAATATACAGCAGACTGCAGGTTACATAAACATACATATTCTAAGTGAGAACTTTAACAGTCTACTCCAAAAGGGTGCAGGTTTCTGTCTGAACCTGTTAATTACTCCAAAAGCTTTTGGACATCAAAACTAGTAAAAACTGCACATTTTTAGGAGGAAGGTAAGACCTTTTTCAGGACAAGGGGTAAAGTGCAACATTCCACTGTGAGTTCAGTGTTGCACTGGGAGTTGCAGTCAGTGCTCAGTGGGGGGTCCTGGTCAGCAGGGCAGTTCATCAGAACAGAGACCACCTCACTCATTTTCAGCAGCTCCTTCAGGAACCCTGCCACATGCAACCCCAGGCAAACTTTTTATTCTCACAAACAAACCCAGTTGGGTGCACACATTCATACAAGCAGGGCTGTTTACCTTCACAGATACACACCCGGGTAAAAGGTGCAAAAATTCATAAAACAGTTTCAAACCCACAGAGTATTCCTGGTTATTTAAAATAAATATGCTACAGTACCAATTGAAAGACTGAGAACAGCTCAGCAATACTTTTATGGGAGGAACTGGAAATGAGAAAAAGAAAAGCAACCCATAAATGCCCTACATTTCTAGAAATTACAGCAGAAGAGCAGGGAAGGCATGTTGGCTGATTTTCTTTGATTTTAAATTGAATGCTTCCTGAAAAAAGTTTCCAGCAAGTATACTCAGAACTTTGACTTGTGCTGTAAGTCAGCTACTGATGGTAAGCTAGTTCGCTGCCACTACTTTCCAGTTCACCTTTCCTCTCATGCTCCATGGTACTGTACTCCACCTCTTTCTCTTGGCATAAGTTTCTTACCCAAGCAGTTGATGGTGAGCTGGGGGGAGCATGCATGGTGCATGCTGTGCAGCAGCAAGGCACAAAGTCTGTCCCTCAGTGGAAAAGGTATGACCTGGGCTGCCCTAGCACATCCCCACACCTTTCGGAACACGTAGAATACTGATGACTTTAACTGCTCATCGGGGAAGAGCAGCGCCATGCTCAGATGCTCCAGGAGAGTCACTAGAGGGGCCACAAGGGGTTGGTTGAAGTGTGTGTGTGTGTGGGGGGGGGGCCACAAAGATTTTTTTAGAACTTAAAACTTTAGGCAATCAAGCAAAAGAGCTAGTTGAATCTTTAGGAATTTACTATGTCAGCCCATAAGTGACGGATTCTTGATGAGAGAACAAATTACAAATTACCAATAATACAAACTTAAGTCGAATTTAAGTAAGAGTCAGTGTGTAGATCTTTCTATGTATGTATGTATGTATGTGTGACAGAAAAAGCAAAAAGTGAAAAGGAAAGACTATTTAAAAAATAGGAAATAAAAAAGGTTAAAAGATACAAAAATAACCAGTAGAAAAAAAGAAGCCAGTGACAGTTGAGGGAGACCCTGTGTGTAAGCGAGAGCTTCCTGTTCATATAGCCAGGGCCAGAGGACCCTTTTTGTCGCCCCCAGTTTCCGTTCTCATAAAACATAGCAACATAAGTGCATGCCGAGCATTGTGTACACCCAGATATACAGCCAGACTGACAGACACACAGATACATGCAAGCATACACAAACCACAAACTCCACCTCAGACAAACTCAGTCACATAGACATAGTCATATCTTCAACACAAAATAAAACCACCCTATTCCATTTCATTTTCACTGTGCCTGCTGAGAAAGACAGCTCAATCAGTTAGTGACTGTTGGAGGTCTCACAAAGCCCTTTACCATGATGGGTAGCAAGGCTTTGAGGTAAGGTAGCCACAGCATCCAGCAGCTTCCCCAGGAAGTTGAATGCTGGCAGAAAACCCCGCATGCTGGTTTGATCTCTCAGCTGGGCAGTAACATAGGTGAATGACAGGAAGAGGGAACGGAATACATTACACAGGAAGATGGTTTCAACTTGTTCAGTGCCACAACACACCATTTTCAGGCACTTCTTTATATTTTGTAGGTTGTTTTAATAGCATCTTAAACTCATAAAACAGATGTAAAAAGTCAGTGTGTGTATATCATTAACATTTCTACAAGTGGACCACCATCTAAACACACTGGTGTCAGCTGACCTCATAACCATCTCCCTTTGCCTCTTTTTCCAATGCTCTCAGGTTGACACAACTGCATTGGCTTACACCACCTAACACACCCATCAAGAATTTTTTTTAAAGGATAAATCCATAAAAGAGCCTTAAAACAGAGGTGAACGCAAACTGAGCACAGTACGGATCCTTCCATACACACTACATACTGCTTCTTACATACCATAAACCATTTTGTGTGTATTTTGTCTTACCTGGGCTTGTATTTCATCAAGAACATACTGCATGAACTGCTCACTCTGCAGCTCCAGCAGCAAATGAACTGACACTGAAACACACACAAAAAAACTTGTATTATTAATAATAATAATAATAATAATAATAATAATAATAATAATAACAATAATAATAATATGAAGAAGTGTGGAAGTGCAAAGCGTTCTTTACCCTCAATAATCTGCTCTAGAACAGATGGATCCTTCAAAATATAAAGCATCCCTGCACAGAAAGAGGCATTAAACCAGTGGAACGTGCTGGATCTCTCATCCTCTGCGCCTTTTGCCCAAAGGAGCAGCTGATATGCACCTTCCATTTGCTCAAATGTTTGTTTAATGTTTGCTGGAGGTCATATTGTGTGAGTGATGTATTTATTCCAGTAGTTTCCCCCAGCTGCCTGCATCCGACTTGCATTGTAAAGACTTAATAAAGCCATTGTTATCAGAATACGTCAGCCATTTCATCCCCCAGTAAATAATGTCCCAAACGGTATGACTGTACTAATGACAGCATTCATATGAAAAAAAGAGCAAACATATGTTGTCATTAAATATAAATATAGGAGACACCCAATGGCGGGATGTCTGTGTCTTCTCAAGAGGTGATGGTGAGCATCTCTTCCCTGTAATGCATGAGGCCCTCACCCAGCAGGGCGCCGACCAAGTGTAGGCCCATCCTATACTCCCGCATGAGCAGCTCCCGCAAGGCACCCGGGCGGGCCTTCAGCACCGTGCTGACGCCGGCCAGGGCCACAGCCTTCCTCACCGACTGCGGGCGGCAGCAGACAACACCGTGTTGCCGTTAGTACTGGACAAGAAGCGCTATACTGTGTGCCGCCTGCGCGCCATTGTACACATTATTCATAGCTTGTATGGCAAGTGGTTGGGGAACAAACACAATTCAACCAATTAAAAACAAAAATTCGTCTAAGACACTGTGTATTTGGTATGGGCTGCCTTCGAAAAGTAACATACTCATCCTCAAAATATGTATTTTAAATTATATCAGAGGAAAGCTACGCTCGACCCTCTTCGTGCTGTTTGTCTAAGGCCGCTGGCTGTGGTCGCGTGCTCACCGACACTTCCCGCCGCTCCATTATTTCCACGAGGCACGCGACGCACACAAGCGCGCTTTGGCCATCGGCAAGGTCCACACGGCCACTCCAGCGCGGCTCGTGGGCGACGTGAAGCTTCTCGTGGACAACGTCCCGGGCAGCCATCGCCGAACAACTGCAGTCGTTCGCTTGTCGCTGCAAACACAATTTTTTTCCCGTTTGGAGAAATAATTCATGCGGAACGTGTTTTATCTTCTTTTGATCGAACGCAGTTAAACGTTAGCTTCATGCTAATACGATGAGGTAAGACAAAAACGAATATGCTGTCCGTAACGTTCATTACTTTATAACCTACCTTAATAAACCTCAGATGTATTTGAACCAAACGAAATTCGTATAAAGCTGGCTTGCACCCGATTTACGCACATAAAATAATTCCCGTCAAAATTTTACATTCGCCTAAGCGGGAAGTGACGGTTTTGGCGGGAACCGATGTGACCAATGAGCTGTCGACAAGACTGTAGACCACCTAGATCTGGAAAATAATTACTTCTGAACCCTTAATAAATAATCTTAGATCTGAGCTCATATATTTTGTAAGAAAACTGTGTCTTTGACTCCACAAAATACAGCAAACCACAATTACTGGATTGGCTTAAATATTGGAGAGTCATGACTGCACCTTCAAAGTAACTCATCAATTTTGAAACTATAGTAAACACTCAGCTGTTAGTGCAGGACATTTGTTGCCCAACCATTATTTAATTTGAGCTCCTTTGATGTGTGTGATTACTATTGATACATTGCACCGATATATATATATTTTTTTTGCTTTGGGGCTCCTATCTATGTGGCAACTCATGTCATGAATGCAATCGGCTCTTTTAGGGTGTCGCAGCCTTGCAGTCCTTGCAGCAGCTGTCCGCATTATTTTGTGACCATAGCAACTGTGGCGTGACGTCAGAGAGATGGGTGGTTAGGAGGCTTCTTTCACAAAGAAACCAAAGCGACTTGCTCTTCTTGCACACATAAACAGTCACGCACGCAAAAGCATGCAAACCTACATTTATGCCTGCATTTAAAACCGCCTTGGTGAAATACACGTCTTCATTATGGGCTGATATTTTGACGAGAAAATTCAAATTACAGGTCAAACTGACATAGTTGAATTCCCTACAGTAAAAAGCTGAAAGAAAGATTTGAACCAATGTGTTAAAGTGAGTGTCAGGTGGGATATGAATTGTTAGTATATTACATTAAAACATGATGAACACAATGGGCATTAATCCTTGATAAAAAGCAAAAATACATAGAGAGATGTTAACATGCAAATCAGAAAATTCCACCAACACTTTGTGTCATTTCTGTTTAACAGTTAAAACCACATGCTTTAAGTAACTCACATTAAGTTGTTTTATTCTGCTTTGAAAGGGCGTTGCGTTTTTCTATTTGTGTTGGAAGTATGATGTTCAGTTCTATAAATACGTTTTTTTCCGGCAAATGACGATGGCCACTTTGCTACAAAAATGAGAGCCAAAGTGTGGGATGCTCACATCCGGTTTTCGTGACAAGTTGTTACTCATATGCAGAAAAAAATCCCCGCTCAGAATTAACTTGCTTTGAGATTTAAAAAAAAATCCATCACGGTGATATGGAAGTAAACGTAAAGGCAATATTGTGCAATATACAACACTTACTGTGCAAGAAAGGCTGTGAGGTGCAGATCTAGTAGTGGTGCAAAGAAATTGAAAGGCATTCATAACCTAGCATGAGACCTTTACATTGAACAAGGGCTACTGTATGCTGACCACTAAATTAGTATATAAAAATAAACATACACATTCTGTCTTCTTCATTATATCTAAATTTATATGAAGCCTTGATATTCACATCATTTGCATTAAAAGTCGTGTTGTATTCTTTCAAATACAAAAAATAGTAACTGCAACTTGTTTAAGTGTTTACTCCTCTCAGTAGTTCTCTAGAAGAATGGACAGAACTGGAGAGAGAGAGGGAGTGAGAGAGAGTGAGTGAAAGGGAGACAGAATGAGGGAAGAGGTGACTGCAGAAGTCAAAGAAATGCTTTACTGACACAACTTCGTATCTGACAGGCACCTTCATTTGCTGCAGGTCTGAACTGTGGCAATGGTGGAATACAACAAAGGCAAGACTTGTTGAAAAACATTTCGCAACAGCAATATGGCAAGAAGTTTGTCAAGTCCTGTGTTCAAGAACTGTGGGGTAATCATTTTGTTAGATCTCAAGACAC
This sequence comes from Arapaima gigas, assembly GCA_900497675.1. Classification (NCBI taxonomy): domain Eukaryota; kingdom Metazoa; phylum Chordata; class Actinopteri; order Osteoglossiformes; family Osteoglossidae; genus Arapaima; species Arapaima gigas. Next base: position 12,626 of record UFQX01000896.1, on the reverse strand, counting down.
TCAGTCACTTTGGCATTCACTGCAGCAAAAAGGAGAGAAGTAAACTTGTAAGTAGACAGGTACTCATATTTGTCGTGTTCACTTATTTGGCTAATTTAACTTGGTTCTTCTAGCAGTGGTTGAAACACCAGAATGTTCATACATATCTACATCCTTTGATTTTCAAACTGAGTAATTTTCATGTGTTTTTGAACAGCTGTTAAAGTTCAATTTGTCATTTGTTGCTGTCTAAAAACATTAATATAACCAAGTTTTAAGCATAATTTTAATTATCACAAAACATTTAATTGTACTTTTAATGAACTATGATAGTATTGCATATGGTAGTAGCAGTGTAAATATCAAGGAGTAAATTGAAAGCAGCCTTTAAGCTTTTCAGGAGAAAGAGAAAAAAATCTTTGTTACATGAACAGAAGATGCAGCAATGCTCATACTTTAGTGACTCAGTAAAAAGTAAATGCATGCACTTACTCACACCAGCTTGCAATCACTGTAAGAGAAGCTGTGTTCTGTATGTGCTCTGGTTTTCTGGAATTGAAAAATGCACATATATGCAGAAATGCTAACATTAACAAAAACATGTCAGTTTTGGAACTGGTATGACTATAAGTAGTACTAAAGCAGTAAAATGGCAAAGTAGACCACAGTCTTGTTAGTGTCTGACTCTGTAACCTCATGGCTTTTAGTGCACCAGTCCTGTGCATCTGCAACTACTTCTCCAAGCTTTTCTTGGTGCATATTCTTCTGTACAGACTGCTGTACAGATCTGTAAATACATTTACTGCTTTGAAAACCACACAAGAAAATATTGTTTTCTGTGGCTTTGCTATGACATTCTGGGTTTTATAGCCCTTCAGGCTCATTGTTTCAATCTCTTTCATTCTGACTTGAAAGAAACAACAACCTTAGTTTTAGGAGGTACAGGACACATCCAAAGTGATTCTTACCCCCCCCCCCCCCCCCCCCCCCCCCGGGCTTTTTTTCCCCTTTTT
>UFQX01000896.1:0-11615 GCA_900497675.1 Arapaima gigas | reverse complement strand
CCCCCCCCCCCCCCCCACACATCCATAAACATTTCCCCAAAATCTCACTTTATTAAAACATGCAGGAAGAAACAATGATGTACTGTATTGCACATCGCCTGTTATATGAATTGTTTAAAAGTTTTTCATTGACAGAACAAACAGAATTTTAAGAATGGTATATCATAAATAATTAACACTATTTTAGCATGCGTAAAAAACAGAACAAACGGATGTTATGATGAGTTGCTTTAACAATGCATTATTCAAACTCTAAATGATAGATTGATAGAACACCAGATGCTGAATATACTGTATGTGGAAGACAATAATTTTGAAAAGAAAAGCAAACTAAAAAGAAAATTACAGAAACTGGCACAGAGAATTTTCCATGGACCACCTTTTATTACTGTTTTTTCCATGTTGTAAATATTTCAGACAAATGATCCCTTCCAATTTATTTAAAAATCTTTATGTAGTAAATAAATAAGACCATCATGCATGAAAGTCAAACATTAAAATGGAAAGAGGAGGGTACGACAACTACTATAGTATGGTTCCAAGTAGATTTTTTTTATAAATACATAAAGAAAATTTAGGAGCATTTTCTGTTTATATATTTTTGTTGGTTTGTTTGTTTTTATTTATTTGTTTTTTTTAATGATTCCAGGAAAAGCGAAGCCTTCAACATTGAAGTCCTCTCACCTGATTTCTTTTTGTTTAGGACAGAATGGATTACCATTACTAGACAGACTGCTCTGCTGGTTTTCCACTTCTGACACAACTATTTCCCACGATTCCTCAATCTCAAGATCCTCTACCACTTCCTAATGTCAGTGAGAAAACCGCCACTGAGGCGGCGATCTCTGGGAACAGTCTCCCCTAAACGTCTCTACAGGAACCTCTCTGTTAGGCTAAGGGGTGGGGAGTCTTTCAATGGTGGAGATTCCAAGCCATCCAGATACTCCAGCACTGCTTCTCCCTATGTAAGAATATACAGACCTCTAATTTCAACTGTGTCACAATTTATTGTGACTGGGTTTGGTAAAACTATCTTTAAATTGTGTGTTATATGTCTGTTTAGATCGTTAACTGTTCTCCATATCAAGCAAGGACATAGTTTGTCTTTTTATAGTAAAAAAGTTTATGCTATCTGACACTGTCAAGTCCATCAGTGCCTTCTTACAAGACCTCTCCCTTCTTTCTCAGTACAAGAGCCTCTGGGAGGCAGTGGAGAATGAGGATATTCTGGCTGTAAAGAATCTGCTGTTGAAGAACACAAAATATGATGGAGGAGCGGGGGTAGGGCAGAGGAAGAAGAGAGAATCAGAGAAGGTACAGGAGGATGATGTGAACACAGTGAACGAGGAGGGCCTAGTCCCGCTTGATGTGGCCATTCTTACGCAGAACTCCCCACTGCTGCATGTCCTCATAAAGGCTGGAGGCAAACACAACCCCCACCGTGAGTGCCACTGTCACTCTGTAAATTTCATTGCAAATGTTTCCAACGGGATAATGCTGAGAGCACAGAACATGGTTTTACACTGTTTCTGAGATTGGGCTAGCTGCAAAGAATGTAAGATTCTAAGAGGAAATTGGACATTTGTCAATTTGTGTTCATTTGTCTGTGGCACCTTGCTTGTCTAACCCTTGCAAATTAATTAATCCAAAATGCTACAATTAAATATTTCACTGGACAAATGAATCTAAACTGTAAGTTACAGGTCACATTAAAGGATAAAAGCACTTATGAGGCATGTTTCCAGTGAAAAAAAGACATTTCAATATCTCTCTTGCTCTCTCAATTTCCCTGTCTCAGTGAATCATCCTTCTGAATGGGCAGAAAAGCTGGATGCCTTGGTGGATCGGGCAGGGGATCAGGTGTGCACATGGAGGGAGGCACTGCTTGAGATGGCAGGGGCGGGTCCAGGGGTTGGGCTTCAGAGGCAGGCTGAGGCTCAGAGGCAGTTGCGCATATGGACACTTCGCCGCCAGCTCTACTATAGGATGCGGGACATCTTCCATCACACAGGTAGATCCTCCAGTTCAGGCACACTGAAGCACTTCAATCCATCTTACACTACTCTAGTGTACCTGTTTGTATCTCTCAAATGTATTTATTCTCAGTCATCGATTCATCCATTATCATTAAACAATTGATCCTGGTCAGGGTCAAAACTATTGATTCTCATTGCTCTTTGTTTGTGGTCAGTTTTACTGAACATTAAACAGTGGTAGGATGCACTCTGTCTGATCCTTGACCCAGCAATATCAGTTGTTTGTACAATCTTTTTTTTATCTAAACTGTTACATCACATATATTCCCCAGTGTTTTATTATTGCATAGTAATTATATGACATTATATAATATTATAATATCATTCCTTGTTTTCCTTAATCTCTCCCAGTCCTTCCAGGTCCTCCAAGCTCGGTGTCATTGGCAGTGACCAGCATCAGCTCACTCACTGTGTCTTTTAAAGAACCATCCTTTAACACTACAGGACTTATCACTTGCTACAAAGGTCAGTTTGTAAGCACACAGGAAGTCAATCTCATTCTGCATCTGAAATATCACCTGCTACTATTTAGTAATTTCTGCAGCTGTTTAAACTAACCAGTTATTTAAGAACATATGTATCAGGTGAAAATAATGAGATTATTTATTATAGGATTTGAAGAACTGATCAAAAATGTAGGGAATTACTAGCATAGTAGTATACATAAGTAAACACACCACCCGGGATCCCGCTGTTGTACTCTTCAGCTAGAACTTCATCCTAAATTATTCATTAAAAATATAAAACTGTATCGTTTCAAACACTACTTTTTCATACATGTAACTTTTGCCACTGGAGATGTTTTTAATATTTTTATATACAATATTAAATCATAATCTTGGTACCTTAGCAAGTACTCATTTGAATGAGAATCTAGTTGACAGTTGACAGTATATATGCAAATTAATTGTTACTTTCTTTGACAGTGGAGTGGAGTACCTCATCCAGCTTCCGTGACATATGTGGATCCGATCTGGTCCTAGACACCAAGAATCTGACTTACACCATCACTGGACTAGAATCTGTAAGATGGAATGTACAGGACATCATGACCATACAGCATTACACCTGTAAAGATTGAGGTCCACAAACCAATGACATGTATTTGTGCATCTTAGGGGGTCCACTACTTTGTCAGAGTGAGTGCTTACAATGTGAAGGGTTGGGGTCCGCCCCAGGATTCCAGGCCTGTCGGTGCTTCCCCTTCCAGTGAGTGTGTATAACTCTAGGCCACTTGTAAAGTGGAATCCTGTTTACCTGTGCCATGTACTGCTCACTAGCTCTGTGTCCCCCTCTACAGGCTGGAGAGAGTGCAGCAGCGTGAGGTTGCGGAACAAGAGTCAGGTAGTAGGAGTGATGAGGCTGCTAGAACAGATCAGAGAGCCACAGTACAAGGGATATTGCACAGGTGCAGTATGGCCTGCAGTACTGTACACATGACATATTGTCAGTTACATAATGTTTGTCCACACAATTATACTGCATGGGTAAAATTCCACATTTGTGCACTCCACATGCAATGAGATGACAGTTTTATTTCTGAATAAAATATTATACCAATGTATTATTTAATACTTAAGAATATCCCCAAAATTGACATTTCCCACTGCATAATGTCTGCTCTATTTGTCAATTTCCATCAGAGTTCCAACCCTCATGAATTGTTTGGTTTTTTCCTCATTCCTACAGAGAGTTCAAAACAACAGGAGTCCCATAAGCGTGTCTGTTTTTCCCGTGGATTAAAGCACCTCTTCCACTCAACAACAAAATTTGTCAGCCTGCTACAGAGGTAAGAGTAGCACGACCCATTATACTCGTTTCTCCTCAGTGCCTAGAATTCATCTGTAACTTTTATAGATTTTAATCAGCATCAGAACATTTGTGTACAATAATGACATTTGAGGTCATACACTGAAGCTATTGCTTAAAATACTAATTCCTTTGTGACCAACACCTCCTCAAAGTCAGTTTGTTAATATTATCTCTGTAAGATGGCTGAATAACACGGTTTTTCAGCTCTGACCCTCGTGACCTCTTGTTCATTCTGCTCTTACTTATTTTGCCATAATTTAACTATTAAATGAATGAATCACATGATTTAAACCCCTTCATAACCTAACAAACTGAGAACAGCCTAGGCTCAGAGGTACATTTGCCCAAATAAGATATTTTTTCTTTATTATTCGTAAAACTGAATACATTAGTATCAGCTTCATTTAGATTACTCAGTCCTTTATTTAGTGTACTGGTAAAATAGAGATTAGGTATGTAAATTATGCAATAACTAAATTGTTCATTCTGCAGGAGAAAACAAACATCTTTGATTAACTGTTTTACTGATCCACTGTCTTACTATTGTACTAATTTCTTTTTTTAAATTGACAGTGAGCCCACAGTTGTTTGAATCATGTGATTTAGTCAATGACAGCTGAATGAAAAATAATTCATTAAGACTTCAGGTGAAAAAAACCAACATATAAAAGGAATGGTTTTGGTTAGGCCAGTTGTAGTATTCATTTTTGCATTATTTAGTAAATCTGTAATTTTCTTCCTGTTTTGTATGGTTTTAGGGGTGTTTACCTGGCAACCATCTTCTACCACAAGGAGAATATCCTGCTAACTTCCAATGACCAGATACCTTTGATAGAGATTCAAAATTGTTCAACCTCCATCACCCAGGGCTTCCAGTGGTTTGCAAAGGTTTGCTTTAAAATTGTGAATTTTCGTATGGTTAAATCCAAAGTAAATCTAATTCATCCCTGAAAACACCTATATAACTGACAAACCATGCCTTCAGCATGATAAAACACTCTCAAGACCATTTACCTAATTAGATGAGACAATGTTGTCATTAATTTGCATGTTTAAAATGTATGGTACAGTATGTACAGTACAGGACATTTTATATGTTAGTGCCTCCCTCCCCTCACACTGTCATTGTGTTATGCACGGGAGATCAGAGGACACATGCACAGGGTTTGCAACGGGAGATCATTGTTATGAGACACTGAATAAAGGGAAGATGTGTAAAAGAAACCTGCGTCATCCGCCTCTTTGTTTAACACAACAGCTGGCAGTCAACTGAATAGGATTTTTTTTAAAAATGAAATGTGGTGACACGTCAAAAACGTATTCAGACACAGCAAAACAGGTGGAAACAGCGGATAACACTCGTGCACTTGCATGTGTCTGGCTTTGACTAGATATTAAAATTTAAAAGCCGCTATAGCAAAAATGTGGATATAGAGAATTGGGGTACTAAAGATTTGCTGTATAATTATGTGTATTATTCATCTCTACTTTAGGTAGAGTGCCAGTATTCGCATCCACTAATTTTGCTATGTTTTTATGACAAGTCACTTTTCCTTCATTACTACCCTGCTCACTTCTTGCACTTGCATACTCTGTCCTGCAGCTCTCCTATGCATGGCAGAGGGTACCATGGCTGCTGCAAGCACTTTCCTCCTCGCAGTCATCCTCCTCCTCCCTCCTTCAGAGTCGGCACAACATCCTGCAGGCAGTGGCATACCTACAGGTATGGCAACATGCAAGCAAAAAAGGTGTGATTCTGTCTGTGATGAGTGGTATGAGTCATGTTCTTTTTCTGCCTCTTTCCAGTCCTCCCTTGGGACATTGGATTTAGGGCAGCTGTATTATGAACCTCTGAAGGACAGACAGGGAAACGTCCTACTGGTGACCATGAAGGAGTGCTCAACCCCCATCCAGCCTGTGGACCCCCTGCTTTACTGGGCACCACTGGGCTGCCTGGAAAGGAACAAATCCAGAACTGCCCTGCTGGTTGAACCCACAGTCGTGGAGGCTCTGACAGAGAATCTTGAGGTGAAAAATTGACTCAACTGTCTAACACTTAGAATGTAGAATCAGTTTGGCTTTTCAGATAAGGGAACTTATATAATCGCAACTGCTTTCAGTTTTACACTTTACCCCATCATATGATGGACGTTGCTTTTAACTGAAGGGTACAATAGTAGGCTATGACTGGACTTTAACGGACACAGTTATTGTCTATTTCCTTTTCAGACAGCATGATCCAGATTTTGAATGGATGTTTTTCCTCTGCTCATATGCTGTATTAAGCTTGTGTGAGGTGTTGGTGCCCACTTCACACCTGCCCACTTTATTTCAGCTACTCTGCTAAGCTGCATTGTTTCCTGTATTAGTACAGTGCACAGACTGGACTGTCATTTCCAGTGCATGTTGTTTGGAGTGTAAATGCCATATTAACCTTGCACTATCTCCCTACAGGAGAAACTCTCCTACCACAGACGCAGCATGCAGCGAGCTCATGCCGGCTTCTATGTGGGCATCCTGAAGCTGTGCAGTTCAGTGGACCAGATCAGAATTCTGGTTCCCCAGAAACTGCCCAACCTCTTGTGCCACACAAGGGTCCGACATAACCCCCACATTTCTCGGTAGAAGAGCGCTGCATTCAGTTTGCACTGGAACTCATACTGACGAAGCCAATCGGTCAAAACCATTACATTCGAATGATTATAGTTGTACAATGATAATAATTAAAAAACAACTTAGCATACAGATTTTCTCCACATACCATTTATTGGGTTGACTATTTTTAATGATGCAATTAATGCATCCTTAAACAAGGGTATAATAACAAGACCAATCATAGTCACCTATAACATTCATAGAAATGAATCGATCATTTAAATCCAACTTTTTGAGTATGACGATTTCAGTACTTAATTTTGCATTTCATTCTTCCACAAATTTCAGATGCTTGTTTTTAAAAATAATAATTATTAATAAGTAATAATACAGAGAACATTACTGTAGTTATATAACTGTAAATTATTACCTCATTGTCAAAAAATTGTTTTGTTTACTCAGGGAAGAATGGGAGTGGCTGCAGAACATTGGTGTGATTCGCACCTCAGCAGACCAGGAAACTGATGCAACACAAAGCACCGGATCGAGGGATTTTGTGACGGCACTGAGATCTGCCATCACTCATCTGCTAACAAAGCTCAGCATTCCACTGCACAGAGTATGGAACAGCTAATATTCTAATTTCCTCCATGCCTTCAATCATCATGACTTTTATAGATGGTCATATGCTTCTGTTTCTTACATTTACATTTTTTTTTTCGCTGATGGTTTTCTCCAAAGAAACTAGCAATGTTAAGCAATGTTAAGAGATTTACCCTATTACACAGCTTGGTCAAGGGTAGTATAGTAGGACATGGGATTCAAACCTCAGTTCTGGTGCTTAAAAATCACTTAATGACTTACACCAGTCGTAGCTTCTGCACAATACTGCATAATAAATGACTGTTTCTTTAAACATTGATTACTGTTCCTAGATTGTGCTGTAAACCTTATAAAGTCTACACCTATAAGATTAGTGCAAAACACTCACTAAACTGTACGTCTTAATTTCTTCATGTGCTGATAGACGTAGTTCTTCGTTCAGCACGTCACCCTTAATTCTGCACTGTGTCTGATTTCCTCTTCCTCTTGTATTTCTCATACCCCGCTCTTCACCCCTTTCCCATGTAAACTGTCCCACACAGGCTTGTGAATACCACGTATATACCCGAGAGCTGTTGCAGATAGGGGAAGATGTATCTCTCCTGCTGCTGTTCCCCCCCAGTGAAAACTTTACTGCTTGTCCCAGGAGTGAGGAAGGAAAAAGGGACCCAGGTCTCACACTCCCACTGCAAGTTTTTGAGCTAGGTAACATGATTAATAACTGTGTTAAGGATAACTAATAATTTGGTAGGAATAATAATCATGTAACAAAAAACCAATATGCTGGCATTAAAAATATGGAACTGAGATGAAATGAAACATTCAGGAATAATTTTTTAATGAAATTTGATAAATAAGGCAATCAGGTTTGTGAGAATTATTTTTTACTTTTCTGAGTTTCTGGGTTGTAAAGGTAATTGTTGTATAAACATAATGTGTGACAGAACACTGAGGTTCCAGTTTATTACATACACCTACATAGTAGCATGTTGCACCCCCTTTGGCCTTTGGAACTCATTGAATTCGTATGGTCATGGACTCTACAACATGCTGGATGCAACAGTGCTGTACCATGTTGAAATGATTACATTGTGCAGTTGCTGCAAATGGATGGTTGCACATTCTTGCCACGAACAGTCCTTTCCACCTCATCCAAAAGATGCTTGATAAGGCTCCCAACATCGTCACACTGCCAACACTTGCCTGTACTGTTGACACCAAACAGGATAGCTCTGTGGACTCATGTTGTTTGCCTCCAGTTTTGATTCTTCTGTGAACACAACTTGAAAGGGTTCATCCAAGCACACAGCTTTTTGTGATGGTTCAGTTTTGATGCTCCTTTGCCCACTGAAGATGTACTTTCTTATCCTTCAGTGACAGTATTAGTGTCTGACAAGGTCTTTGGTTGTGATTTGCCTAGTTGTGGCCTGTCTGGTTTCTTGCACAGGTCTTATAATTCTCCTTTCACCTCTCTGATCTGATTTTGTTAGTGCATTTCTGGGCCTATGAGCGAGACTTCCTCTCCCAGTATTGTCAGGCTTGGGTACTACTGGAACTAGACGTCCTGCTCTCCCAGCAGGCCCTGCGAGAGGCTCTGGACAAGAAAGAAATCCAGGATGCAAAAGAACGTCTGGCTTATGTCAGTCAGCTTTCACAGGTAGGGATCAAGATTCTACTTACATTGTACTCTATAAGGGTCACCTTGATATTACTCAGTCCAGTTATATTTCTCACCTGATTGTATGTGTCAGTGACCAGAGGTGAATATGTCAAAAACAGCACACAATGAATGGCAGGTGAAAACAGTAATATGTATATCTAGATTTCCTTCTGTTGACATTCACACCTTTTCCTCTACCACTGCGTTGTCAGGGCCTTGATGCAATGTGGAGAGAGATGCGGTGGATCCCAGATGTTTTGCAATGTGTCCGGTCCAAGCACAGCACTGGGGCAGCACTGCTGTCAGTGGTCATGGGAGACATGGGTCATGTAAAGCTGCCCAAGCCAGCGGTGAATCTGCAGCCAATTAATGAGCAGCAAGCTAATGTGCAAGATGGGGCAGTCAGCCTGAGGCCCTGTACTTTGCCCACTCATACACCAGGTAAAGACTGAAATGAGACTGGATACTGAACAATAACTGTCACTCAAATGTGTTAGTCTCCCATTTTTGCAACTCCTTCCAACCAAGTTTCACACCAAGCTGGCAGTCTAAGTAGACTTTCACAGGAATAAGGCATTCAAACATTCCTGCTCAGCTTCTGTATATTAAAGAGAAGTGTTGGGTGATATGACTCTCCTACTTTCTTGCTACCACTCAAGTTCCTAATTTTCTCATGTTTTATGAACTTCTTCTCTCTTTAGTACAAATGGCCACATCTGAGTCTGGTGCCTTCAACAGAACTCAAAATGCTGCTGGGGCAGCAGATGGTGCTAGATACACTCTGGATGGCCAGTGCTCAAGTGATGACCAGGAACTCGCCAAAGCTAGGGACATTGGGCTGGAAGGGTCAAGCATGGACCCCAAGATTTACACCAGACCATCCTCCCAAAACACAAAGCAACCAGAGAAATACAGTGAGCCGCTGAGAGATGAATGTACCGAAGGAAACTTTCCCAGCATCTTCTCTCAGCTAAGGCTCCAGAACAGAGGCAACAGTGACTTAGCATCTGGAATAAGTGATGCATTTAATGGGTTCAACCTGGAAGCCAATGGAAGTGACGTTTTTTACAGCTTTGAAGAATCCAGACTTTGGGACCATAATTCTGAGCTTGAAAGTTGTCACCATAAACAAAAAACCAGACACCTCAAGCAGCAGAATCTATCTACAAGCCAAATCTCTGGTTGCCAAACTTCAGGAGATTGGCTGAATAAGGGCCCAGTTAATGATTTTGAAAATGATAGATTCTGGGAAAATTTTGGTGGTGCAATAGTGCAGTCCAGCAGAAGCCATGCTCTACCAGCCAGGAGCCTGGTGGAGTGGGTCAGCTCTTCCTCAGAGCAGTCCTGAGCTCTGACATGCCACTCGATGTACAGCTGCGTGGCATCATTTGATCGTCCCATGTGGATCATCTTTAATCTTAGCAACTTGCACGACTGGTTGACTCAGTGGCTCCAAGAGTGGTTTCTACAAATCAAACAAACAAAATTAGAACTAAAGTATGAGTCAACTATACAAAGTCAGGAATGTCATCCCTGTGATTTTGTAGAGCAAATGTACAGAAGAAATTTGCCAGGAGTTTTGCTGTTAACTCCTGATAGTAAATACAGTTGGCAGCACTACTGGGAAATTGTATATCCAGTCCAACTGTAATTTGTAGGTTTGTAAGTAAATATGATTTCTAATTTATGACAACTCAGACCTTCATGTCACTAAAAAGTTGTAATGTGGAGGAAGATTTGAAGAACTGAGTATTTAGGCCTGATTTTTTACTGCTTCTACTGGAGGTGGTCTTTATTGGGTCTGTCTTATTCAGAGTGGCTGCTTTTCACAAAGTGCATGACTATGATACTGTAAGGTCGGTGGAATTGTGGCTTTGCTTTGTATAGCTGGTAGGAAGTCCAGGGCTTGGCAATGACCCTGAGGCCGTGTTGGGGGTGTATAGTAGTTCTGTGGGTGGGCGTGTTGTCAGTTGCGCCGCGCAAGACTAAAGGTTGTGTTCCCACAACTGTGCCTTCGGGGCCGTCTGTCAGTAACGCTGCGCACGCGGGTCGTTACTATATATTTTGCGTAATCCACGTGCTGCACATTTTGTTCATTAGCAGGTATTTCTTACTGTTTGGCTGAAAGATGTGAAACATGCAAATATAGACGATATGTAAATAACGCAGTTAGATGAATTTGAAAACTACTTGATGTCTAATGTTAACTATTCATAAGGACAGTTGTGTTAAAATTTTCTGTGTGAAAATCTGAGAGACTGATCACTTTCATGTCTATTTACTTTAATACATTTTGTCTTAGGTAGAAAATTATTTGTAACAAATACAAAAGAAAATACATCGCGGTTTTTTTGTTGGTAGACAGTAAATATGCAGCCCAGTATTTTTACGTCTGTGGGGAAGAAGGCATCAGGTGCTAACTATTGATTTTAGGTTTGATATTAATAAAAGTTGGCCAGATAAACAAAGGTTAATCTGAAATGTTTAATGTTTGAAATTATTTGAATAATTGAAATGTTTGAAAGTGACCTCAGAACGAGATCTGACTCAGCGACAGGGAGGGCGGCCATTGCCGACTGCGCTATGTCTCACTGACTATCCGTGGGGGGAAAGTAACGCGACAGCAACCGGACCAGAAGCATGAATTGGACCTGATTTCACCCCCTGCGGTGAAGAGAAAAGCTCCACTGACGAAAAAGGCATATAAGCGGAATAGCTGAATGGGGGCGAGGCATTGAATTGAGTTGCATCGTCAGCGGACAGAACAGAGACTGATGGCGTCGCCGGACCGCGCAGCTGCCGTAGCCGGTGAGTGAGCGGAACGCCTGTCGACCGGATCATAGAGCCTGTACAGCGGTTTACTGACACACACCGTCAGTTTATACACACCGTCAGTTCATACACACTGT
>UFQX01000895.1:187920-199702 GCA_900497675.1 Arapaima gigas | reverse complement strand
AGGGAATATAACGCACTGATACTGGGGGGGACAAGGGAATATAATGCACTGATACTGGGGGGGGACGAGGGAATATAACGCACTGATACTGGGGGGGACAAGGGAATATAATGCACTGATACTGGGGGGGACAAGGGAATATAATGCACTGATACTGGGGGGGGACGAGGGAACTTAATGGCCCTCATGGAAATATAATCCAGCGATGTGAACGCTGGAGAACATAACAGGATCCCGTTCAGCGTGATGTGAAGGAACTATAACAGGGTGCAACCAGCACATTTTTCTGCTCCCCCGCTTGACAGCAGCTCTCCAAGATCAGACGCACCGCCTCTGGAGCGCAGCTTTCCCTGCAGATACTTCACCTGCGATTTACATTGGCGGCATCCTCGGCAGCGTGGGCCAGGCGCACTCACGAAGGAGCAGGGGCCGTCCTGCCACCCAACTTAATGGGATTCCATTTGAAAGCGAGAGGCCGAGCGGCGTCGGCATCGGCTGACAGCCTTAAAGGCCGGGTTTAAAGTGCAGATCCAGGGCCAAGATGAAAAAACAAGGGCCATTTCAAAACAAGGGGACAGACCCAGGGAGGGCAGCGCAAGGAAAACTGCATCTTCTCTTAAAGAGGAGACCCCACAAGATCCACGCAGAACGCAGCCTGGCTCTTGCTCTTGTTACACTCTGAGCGCATGTTTTATGGATTTACTGCTGCCTTTAATATTCTGCAGTTGAGGCTCTAAGTTGTGCAGCGGGTCTGCGGGTGGAAAACAAATTCTGCGCGACGGGCAAAACGGACCGCGTCGTCTACAGAGTCGCCGGTTCCCTCCCGATTAGCGGCTCATTTCCTCGCTGAACTTGTCCCCTCCGTACGCAAATGAAGCGTTTGGCTAAACGGCGGTGGGACAAAGTCCAACCAGCAACACTCAGCGGCCTCAGGCCTGGCTTTGCTTTCGGCGTCCTGACATGAGGAGCGGCTCTTCAGAGCAGTTTCTGCTCTTGCGTGGCAGAGGACGCCGGTACATTTGGGGCTCTGTGGAGCCGGAGGCCATTCTTGCTGCTCGGCAAGGCTGGCGGTTGGCGGTGGAGAGGTGCTCGCGGCCCCCCGGGGCTGGAGACGTCCGTCATGGTGCCACACGTCGCGATTCTCCCTGGTGTGCTGGAAGCACATCTCCGCATCCCCGGGTGACACAGGGGCCAAGAAGGTCTGAGTGGAATTTCAGTGTGGCTCAGGATCGTTTGTCTGTCTGGGGGGGTTTATTATTTATATACGACGCCAGTCAGGTTTTTTCCCTCGCCTGGTCTCCATCTGGTTAGGTGGTAAGCATCGGGTGAGGAGACAGTTGGGGGACAGGAAAGGGTCCCTCTGTGGAGCACGGACTGCTGTGGATGCTGATGCTGATGCTGATGCTGCCCAGTGCCCCTCTTTTGTGTTTTACTGCACGGCTTTTTCCCCTCTCGGTTTTGGTGGTAATAAAAGACTCTCTCTGTCCGCCACATACCACCACACACCTGCTCGCGGAGCTACGGGAGCTCTTTTATTATTGCTTCATCTTTTTTTGACCCTTTGTGCAAGATTGTACACTAAGCCACTTACCATGATTTACCCAGGGTGCTTTTTGCTGTGTTAATTCAGGATAAGCATCTTGCTCAGGGCTTGTCACGGCAATGGGAGGATTCAAACCCGCGTCGTAACGTGACAAAGGACCAGGCCCGGTCACATCAGCTGGGCTCGAGTTGTTCGGACGGGGGACGGGAACCAGCCGGCATTTGATCCGCAGCCTTTTTTTTCCCCTCGAGGGAAGGACGTCCTCCCCAGTCGGCCGCAGCTCCAGCAACGCCCGTCTGCTCAGGTGGACTCGTGTCTATAAATGTACGGCTTCAGATTTTCTTCTTAATTCCGTCTTCATTTCCGCCCGTACGCTCGGCTGCACACAACGGCCTCGCGGCTGCCAGCCCAGGGGCCCGGCCGTCTCCGTAATGGGCCCGAGAAAGAAAAACCATTTTAAGCACGAAGAAACCTGGCATTACCATCACGTCTGAAACGATGTCGATCTCTCGCGGTGCCGTCATCATCATCGCCGTGTTTGCTGTGGGTAGTCCAATCACCCCCGCAGGACCCCTAAGTGCACAGATACATGAAGGAAAAGAAATGAAGATTTGTACTGTGCAAATATGGAAATAAAAGGATTTATGTGCAGTGCAGGATCCTCTGTCTGCACAGCCTGGTCAGTGTTTTTGTATTTAATGCAGCGCTGAGTTCAACAGGGTTTGTAAGTCTATTATAACTCATGTTCGCGGGTCGTCTTGCAAAATGCATGACCGTGATTTACTGCTTTGGTCTGTTTTGCTTTTAGGTGAAGGCAGATGGTAGGACATATTTCCCCATTATTACCGGAGCAGCCGGGGGCTCAATCCCCACTCTGCTGAGGGACCTGGGTTTGAATGTTGCTCCTACCCTTCCAGGTGTTTACCTGAAAAGACTCCAGTAAAAATGACCCTGCCCTGTAAATCGCTGTGCAAAGAGGGGAGCTAGATGAATATATAATATTCCAAATTGGCTTCTATTAAATCTGCCTCAAATCCCTGCTGCACCCCTGACGTGAGGAGATCCTCGTTTCAGTTTCTGAGCAGAATTCGAGCCCTGAGAGGTCAGCGGAGCCTTGGTGACCACACTTGTCGGACGGTTCACACGTCACACCTCTTCAAATATAATAAATTAAGGTCCCGCAAGCAATAACACATGCCGAGTGGGGCTTCTACCATGACTGTATTTTTAATTTTTCCATCTGCGTTGAACAAGGCAAGGAGCATCGCCGTTTCTCCTGCCCAAAAAGATGCGATTCAATCGTGGAATTGCGTACAGCAGCAACAGGCCCGAGAAAGCAACCCCACCACAAAGTCTGAACGTCCGCCGGCAGTCAGTTACGCGTTTTCCCTTTTTCCTGCCGCTGCTTGCCGTCTCTTTGCCATCTATGCAACAACAGATCGGTGTGTTCACCCTCCTCAAGGGTGGGGATTCAAACCCGAGTCCTTCCACTTCCCCTGCCACCTGCCGCTCCTATGTATAAATAGACTCACACGTTCCGCAGAGAAAGGCCAAGGCCCTCGGCAGTGATGCTGGGCTTTGCAGCAGGAGTGAGCTAATAAGTCAGACAAACAGAAACAAAAGGAAAATATAAAGTTTGAACCCTGATGACTCAGAGCAGACTTTTTCCCGTCTGATCGTCCTCTCCGGGTTCGTTCCTTTCCCTCCAGTCGGCACCTCAGCTCGCTGCTTTCACGACGGCCACCGCTCACCACTGACAGCACGACAGGGGCTGCCCCGTGTCTACAGGGACCCCCCCCCCCACGAGGGTCCTGACAGTGCCGGGGGTTCAGATCCCAGTGAGTCGCGTGCTTCGGAAAACACTGGTGGAATAACTCCTGCTCGTCACCCCTCGAGACAGAGCCGCTGTTTCACGGAATCGGAGCGCCACCAACTCGCGACCGCAGCCGTGCAGCTCGGCCCTGAGGAAATGATTTTCTCCCCCAGATTTCATTAAGCTTGCGGAGCGTGTGGATATTGATAAATGAGCAAAGATCGTCTGACACACAGCGATAATTCTCAGCGAGGGGAGTTACGCTCAGCGACACCGTCTTTTCCCCCAAGCGGAGAACGAGGAAAAATAACCTTTTAAGTGCATCACTGAGAAGGAACAGAGGCACTTAGGTGTGATGCGCCTCATCGGGGCTCGTCGGGTCTCCGAGAGACGGGATGGGCTTCATCGCACCTTGTCGCACCTCGGGGGGACTAGCCAGGACTCCTCAAAGCCCAGCAAGCCTCATCACACCTTGTAGGGCCATTTTGCCCTGTTGAGCCTTTTTGCACTTCATCAGGCTTCTTCATGCCTTTTCAAGCCTTGTCGCACACAGATGGCCTCATGGAACCCCACTGTACCCCGTTATACCTTGTTGAGCTTCATCGAGCCGTACCGCAACTCGCTGGACTTTGGTGTAGCTTATCATGGCCTGGTGAACCTCCTCACGTGTTGCCAAAGCCCACTGGGTCTCCCTGGGTCTTGCTGGGTCTAGGTAGGTCTGGGACTGTGTCACAGGGACTTGTTGGGAATATCAGGACAGTCATACGTTTGACAATTCAGGGACAGGTGAGGTTTGGTGTGTTTCAGTTTTAACTGGTAACAGTGGATGATTTGTTGTGGAGGATTCGGCAGCACCTGCTGTCTGCTTGTCAGACACAGTCTTCCATGTTTCTGCACAAATGACGTGTCCAGTCTTCACTGGCGAGTTGTCAGAAGGATGGCGGGCGGCATCTTGATGGCCCGACGCACGGGACGGGCTTCAGAAGTGGAAACCGTGTGAGTCCTGAGTCGTAGATGTGGGGCCGACACACGCACACACACACACACACACACACACACACACAGAGAGTACGCACGCAGCCTTTCGCAGAAGAGATTTTATGAGGTCCCATTAAAAACAAAACAAAACAGACAATGAAATAAATGAAAAGATAAAACTCATTATGGAAGAAGGGATGAGAAATCATTGCTCTGTTCCACAGAAGATCTGTGTAGCATTTCTCCCCTCTCCTCTCTGCTCTCAGCGTGAGCAACAACAGCGAGCACAACATCTTACTCTGCATCCGCCTTCCGGAGAGGGCAGTAGCTGAGGGTATCGATCGTCCGGAGATGTATGTGACCGGTGGCGTGACCAAAGACGGATGGAGGCCGAGATTCTTATTGCTTAAATGTGACTGGAATAACACTGCGGAGCACTGCGGGGGGTTATATGTTATTATTTTATTAATAAAACGGTGCTGGGGACATCTGCACTGCCACTCTGGTGCCGCATTCTTGTGGGGTTATAAAGAACCCTGCTTGTCAATGGGGGGAAGTAGAGAACTACTGTTATTTGTCCCAAACCCACGGTGTTGCACGGTGTGTGTGTGTGTGTGTGTGTGTGTGTGTGTGTGTGTGTGTGTGTGTGTGTGTGTGTGTGTGTGTGTGAGCTTATTCTAAATCATGCCAAAGGATCAGAACTCCAGTGCTGCCACTTGAAGGGCCGTGGTGATGGTGGCCCACAGCAATGACTGGCCACAGTGAATGTGGGTGAGGGTTATGAGGGGTTAGGATGGAAAGGGTTTATCTTGATGATGGATCGAGCTGCGAATGGGTCAAGGTGGCGATGAGTCTGGGTTATGATGGATTGCACCGATGACGGGTCGCGGTGATAATGAGTTATGACGGTAATGGGTCATGTAATGGTGGACACAGGTTATAATGGATCGTGCTAAGAATCAGTCATGGAGATAATGGATTATGATGACAGTGGATCGTGATGATGACCGGTCCAGGTTAGGACAGATCACATTATGACGCTAATGGGTTATGATGGGTTATGACGTTCCGAAATCGTGGGTCATGGTTACGAAGGGTTACGCTGATGAGGGTTCCGCAGGATGATGGATAACTGATGATGGATCAGAGCAATAATGGGTTACGATGATAATGGATTATGGAAATGGTGGGTGGCAGCAATGATGGGTCAAGGTCGTGATGGATCACGTCGATGATGGGGCCTGGTGATGATGAATAATTTGAATGTTGTGTCGTACTGACTGCTGTTCAGGTGTCTAGGAGGGACCCTCTAATTGCAAATCATTGTACTTGGAGGCATTTCTGAGGGCTTTGTTGCTGACAACACTGTCTCATTCTACTGTCACCGCGGCTTATCCTCACCGCCACGTCACTGTCCTCCTTAAGCCCACTAACGTAAATGCACTTACTTAATATTCCCAGATAATTTCGATCCCGTCTTTCAGTCATTCGTCTGCCAAATCTATGTTTGATTCTTAAAGGTGCAACCTTGACCCGCAGCAGAGGATCGCAACTAGACAGACAACTAGACAGAAGCCAGAGGAGATGTAGACAATGATCTGACCCAAGCTGTGGCTGCTGATTGAGCTGTGGCATGCGACCTCCTCCCTCTCAGCTGAATCCCGCTCCACAACGCTGACCAGCGTAGCGGACTCTGGGAGAGATGAGCTCAGAGTGCAGAATCCAGGCTGAATTGGGAGGAGGAGGGAGGAAACACAGAATAAGAATGAGCCTGAAAGGTCATCGTCATCCATCGGACCCCGTAGCGAGTCGCACGCGAACATGTCGAGAACCTGTTCTGCGAGGTCACTTCAGATGGTCACTGTGTGAGGTCACCCTAACTCTGCACTAGGCTTCTGTCCTTTAAGTGTCCACAGCAGAATGAATGCAATCATATCTCAGTAGGGACTGGTCAGATGTTGGGGTTCTCACGTGTGATCGGCTGCCAGTCTCCTAGTCTCCCCGTGCCTCACGGTAATGTGGGTGGGTGACACCTGTAGCAGCGGTGGCACAAACAGAGGACACTGCACTCAAGTAGATCTCTTGTTCTTGCAGCTGCAGATGCCCGCGTCATCTTGGAAGGGCTGCAGAAGGTGCTCTCCACGCCCATGTACCTGCCTGTGGAGTACCAGGTGCTGAACGCCGACCTGGCCTTCTTCCTCCGGGAGGCCAACCAGGACATCATGCGCAACTCAAGCCTTCGGGCACGTACAGAATGCTTCTTTGTGCAGCAGGCCCGGCGAGCCCCGTCCCTCAGCGCCACCTACGGCCCCCTGGCCGTCGAGGAACCCATTCCCCTGGAGCTCCTGCAGCCACCAGGGAGCTCTCCCTCTTCCTTCTCCTCCTCGTCCTCCTACCCACTGAGCTGGAAGGTACGGGCAGTCATCGTCGGCGAGCGGGTCGTAGCCAGCCGGCCCAAGGTCCAGATTTTGTTTCACGTCACCGGCCGGGACTGGGACGATTACGCCGCAGCGGACCGGCTGCCCTGTGTCACTGTCTTCGCGTTCCACGAGACGGAGGAGGTGCGGGCGACGTGCCGTTTGCACGGGGCGCTGGCACTCTGTGTGGCCCAGTTGGAGCCTCTGGCCAGCTGGTTCGAGCCACCTAGTGTGGTGCCTGGGCGGCAGAGGGCACCGGGGCATGCCGAGGGCAACCCCGTGGAGCTCTACTACATGGTGTGGGCTGCTGAGAGCGAGGAGTGCGGCTGGGAAGATTCCAAGACGGGAGATACAGTGCGGCCCGATGCGGAGGGGGCCCCGCAAGGCATACATGGCTCTGCCCCCTTACTGAGAATTGGCAGCGTGAGGCTGTACCAGAGTGCCGCAGCCCTGCCTCCAGAAGAGGTCTGGCTGGACTCAAACTTGGTTGTCCTTCTGCCACCGGCGCCCGTGCAGAAAAAGGGTGCCGTGAGTATCGTGCTGGCCACGTCTGGCGCCGCCCTGGTGAACATGTTTACATTGAGGTGAGTGACTTTGGGGACGCTGCCTGTACCGTATTGTTTTACACCACGTTTTAACCATCAGTTTCCCACCTTTTGTCCAGAGGTCCTTAAAAAAGGTGGGATTTGAGAATATATACATATTGCAGATGCAAGCTGCCCACTGTAATGTAAGGGGATGCAGACATGTGCAGGTGTAGCTTGGAGAAATCCATTTATCCAAGGGATGTTCCAAAGTCGTAATCACAAAACAGGCGAGGGTCGAAACCAGAAGTTCATACAGCACAAGCAGGATATCAAAAAGGGATGAGGCTAAATCGATAGTTGGAAGGAAAACATGGGAGGCTAATCGCGAGAAACGCTCAGTACGCTCGAAAGATCGGGGCAATACTTCGCATAGGAAACACAGGTAGGTATACATGGGCATGGAAACAAGGAGCAGATGTCAGGGATTAGTCATCAGGAAGGGCGGGATCCGGAACTGGGGGCGTGACACGCATCTGTGAAGAGCATCACTTTCAGATGCATTTAATAAATACAGGTGCATATTGGAGGCAGGTCACCCAGCTCACGGGTTCAGAAGCAGTTTCCCACTTGGGACTAGACAGACAACTAGTCATAGAAGAAGACGTGCGCTTCGACCGGACCGTGAAACTCAGAAAATAGACCGACGTGGTTCTGTTTTTCCAGAGACTTAAATAGAAAACTACTGAAAGCTGTTTTATCAGTGATGGTGATGCTCACCACTGGTGAACGAAACTCTATTGAGAAACCAGTGTCTTTGAATAGGTATTCAAATCAAACTGCCCCTCAGCCGTCACAGAGCTGTGATCACAGCTCCTCACTGAGCTTCTTCAGTCTGATCTGAGACCCCACTGGAGGGCCGTCTCCTGAGAAACACCCCCGTGGTCCCGTTCGGGAGGGAAGTCATTCCCGGGCCCATAAGTGGCCCCTCGCGTGTGTCAGGTGTGAAGGCCACAGTGAAGCGTTGGCGAGGCCTGGGATCGCTGGACCTCTCAATCTGCACGGGGGTCACTTTCGCTCCTTCATAAATTGCTGTCAGAAAGTTTTACAGACAAAATATGTCTTGTCCTTCTAGTGACAAGTTGTGTCAGGGAGCAATCGATATGATGCAGATTAATGTTCTCTTCACCCACTGATGAACCGAATGACGAAGGGTGAACTTGGCTGCTTGCAGTGCTCTGTGAAGGGACCCGCTGCAGCAGTGGGGATTCAAACCCAGGTCCTTGGACTGCAGGGTGGCTCTAACCGTCTTCTTCCCTCGACAATTACAGCCCACTTCGCACCAGCCGATGAGTCGGTTTCGGCAGTGGGCAGCTGTTTATCTTTCTCCGCGACTCGTGCTGTGCAAACACGACGCACCGCCCCAGCTGCCCCTCCGCGGCCGGCGGCTGCAATAACTCAGTTATTGGCTCGGCAGAACAAGGTTAGGCGGCGCGCCGTTGTTGTAGGACATGTTGTTATCCGGATCTGCGTCCAACGCCTACAGCTGATGCGAGGAACCCCGGGGTTTACGTTCACTTACCTTCCGGGGATTTCAGCAGGTGTCTTTCAGATGTCCCAGTCAATAAGAGCGATATTAACGGCACCACGTACCTCACAAACAAGCTCTTATATCCCTGCAACTTAACGCAGGAACAATCCCTAAATTGTTTTTTTTAGCCTGGAAAAAAATGTTCCAGAAGAGCTAACTAAATTCCAGAAATAATTATGGACACTTTAGTTCTGAATGCATTCATTTTTAGTTTAGCGTACGGTGTTGCTTGCGGGAAGTGCGGCTGCTCATCTAGCAAGATGTGAGGAGCTCGAAGGTCTCGTGAACCAAGTGGAAGATCTGAGAGCCCTGAACCTCTGATGAACCAGGTGGAGGAAGGCCAGCCGCTCCACTCAGCCCACCAGGGATCTGACCAGGCTTTCTCTGATTTTATCACCAGTAATCTGACCCAGGCACCTCGGCCGCATTTCAGAAACCCTGATAAATGCCCTCTATCTGGGGATGATCCACCTTAGTGTGGATTTGGTGAGCCACCTTAAGTCAGAGTTTAGGGACTGTAGTGGATCTTCTGCTGGGGTTAATGGTGCCGAGTTGCAGGCTTTTGGGGTCTGCAGTCAGGTGGACGGGTGGGATGGGGCAGGGCTTGGGAGAGACACGGGGGGAAAATAACTTGCTTCAGTACTTCTTCACTGAGTTTCATGACAAAATGGAGGTGTGGGCCCCCGAAGGGGGAGAGAAATCTGCTCCGGCTTCCAATTCGGCTCTGACCTCATTTCGGAACTGGCTTAGTTGGCTCTGGCCCAGTGCAGTAAACCCACTTAAGCTCTCGGAGAAGCCGGACTCTCGGCCCCCTGCGGCTTTTTGCAAACACCCCACTCATCCCCCCCGCGAGGCGGCCCGGCGGCACACTTCCCGCCGAACCGCACCACACGCCACGCAGATTAGCGAGCGCACTGCGCGAACAGTGGGCGGCCGGGCGGGGGGACGAAAGACGTGACAACAGCCGCGGCGGGGGTCTTCGCATGCATCCTGTGTACGGTCGCCGGCGTGAGAAGGAGTCGCTCTCCAGCGATTCTGCTGCTGGGTGTTAAGCTGCGAAAACACTTTTCAAATGACACGGCCGAGTCCCTCCTGCCACGGCCACCAAGGCATTCTGCTGTTTCAGCAGGTCACAGGCAGCAGTGAGTTTCCGGACACACACGGAAGTACACAGGCGCACAGCGGCTCTGCCAGGGAAACGTCTTCAGCAGAGTTGGCCAGGTCATGGTCCGGCGGTGGGCTCACGACCACAGCGTTCGAGCTGGACCTCATAGCAGGTACATTCTGATGCGCCCGCACCTTGGCAGAGTTAGCGAACGACAGCTGAGTCGTGTGGAAAGAGGGAGGTGTGGACTTTCTGTAAGCGCCGAGGTGGATCACACCCTGACCGTTCAGCTCCTCGAGCAGAATCCGTGGTCCGTGGAGGACGATGCGGAGGCCACACCCTCACCGTTCGGTCCGGGCGCTGACACACTGCATAAGTGGTTTTTTCGCACCTTCTCAGAGCGTCAAAGACGGCCAAGAAACCCACCGCAGAAGAACCAGGGTGCCCACCTGTGCTAACACGGGCTACCTCTCCAGTCCATGCCGCCGGTGCGGTCGTCATCATCCCAAAATGTCAGCGCGGCCAGAAGACTCCTGACTCATCAAAGAGCGTAATGGAAAAATCAGTTGTGAAAGCGCCACAGGTCATTACATTTTCCCAATGACATTTTATTAGCTTGCCGGGCGGGCGTGCCATTTCCGTAATTGTGCGTTTTCATATTTACCCGGACAGATGCAGCTGCTCGCCTTTCATTTATTTCGCTCCTCGGTTGCCACGGAAACGTCACAGCTTGTCACTCGCGACACGGCTCTGGATTGGATTCTAATTGCGTTTCTCTCGCTCTCCTTTGTGCTCTTTTCTCTGCGTGGCAATGAGAAGCGGCGTCTGACGCCGGCCGGACAGCGAGCGGAAGGGACTCGGCTGCGTCCCTCTAAGCCGGTAACCGCGAGGGGGCCGTGCCGGCGGTCGGGACCGGGTGCGCGCAACTTTCCCAAGGGAAACCGTTTGTTGGGCCAGCGCAGCGGTTTTATGTAAGAATTTATGCTGACAGTAAAAAATAAAAGGTGCAAAAGTGAACACGACTAACCTTCATCGGGGAGCGTGCAAATGCAAACCACCTGGTTTCTCGGGCCTGACTGGCGTTCCTTCAGCTGCTCGTACAACTGAAGACTAAACCTGCAAAGAAAAGTGATTTTTACTTTCACTGCTTCATGCCTGGTCTATTTTTTCCACAGTGTCTCGTAAAACCAGACAATAAAACTCACACTTATTTACCCCTTTTGGCAGCGGGTAGTTTTTACCGTGCGAGTTCAGGGTTAGTGTCACGATCAAGGTCACAAGAACAGGGAATCAACCCAGGAACCTTCTGACTGCAAGCTGACAGCTGTAACCGGCACGCCCCCTTCTGGCCGCTGATTTCATAGTCCAGGGTGCGGTACGAGAGCTTTGTCATATGATACCGCGCGGTACAGTAAAACAGTGTGGATGAGAAGCGTGTTGGAGGGAGAGGGTCACATTCCAGCGTAACAGCTTAATTTCCACAATTTATACTGTGTACCGTGCAGTTTGACCGTTTAAGTGTTTGGTTGTCAATGCTGCTTTAATGTTTCCATGGTAACCCCCCCCCCCCAGTGGCATCTCCTACCGTTCCCTGTAGTTAAGTGCAGGGGTGGCGCTCTGGCCTCGTACATCAGTGTCTGGGAGTTTTAATAGGGCTGACATTTCTAAAGGTTGTGGATCTTCTGCTCTTCTAGTGTGTCCGGTGCTGAGGGTTCAGGAGCCTCACCTGGCTGCCAGGGCAGGAGATCGATGCTCAGCTGCGCACCTTTCATCTTTGCCCCCCCCCCCCCCCCCCCCCCCCCCCCCCCCCA